>JXCR01079347.1:25726-48453 GCA_002079205.1 Phalaenopsis hybrid cultivar
TTAGAGCCTCTCTACCCTCCATCTAAGCAAGCATTTTCATCCCCCAATTGGCCATGACAACCACCCTAAAGTCCATTTTATAAAAAGCTCACCTCCACGACCATGGAAAGGGGTGCTAAAAAGTTTTCAGAGAGATCCGTCCAAATTACTCCTAAAGCCTCTTTGAGACCTCCTCAATGCAACCCAAACACCATATTGCCTTGAATCTACATGCCGGAGTTCAATTTTTGAGCTCAAAACCTTGCCGAAGAAATGACAGAGCTCTAAACACCTCTACACTCCACCAAAATCATATTAAACTCACCCACACCTTCACCACAGTGAAAGAAGAAGAAGCCCCATAAAATGCCCTTCATACAGAGCCACTAACATAGCTTTAGACCAACACTGGAAATCGAGCTTGGTCGAATTCTTACCTAAGCCTTTCATCACAGCAAGAGGCTTAATCCCTAGCCTCCTTGGAACTTCACAAATGTGTTGATCACCTTTAATCAAAGCTTACCTTCTCAAAGAAAAGGTATTGAACTCCCCCTCTTCCCGAGCCTATTTTGATTCTACATTTGATTAGGCTTANAATTTTTTGAATTTTTATTCATTTTTAATTATTTTAAATCCAAAATATGGGTCAAAAGTCAAGTATTTTTCCCAAAATAATTTTTTATTTTTTCTAAGTGCCAATGATCATAAGGAACTCATAAAACTACTTTTCATAATCTCTCTATGTGTATTTAATTTATTATAATTATCATTGTACAAAAATACAAGATTTCTTAGAAAATACATATTAGTGCTTAAATCAAGCCAAATAAATTTCAAATTTTTATAGTGGGTAGATATGATTTTTATGAACAATGTGGAGTTGATTTTGCTAATTTTTTATATGTATTTAATTTACACAAATTAATACAAGGTATTTGCATTTAACTAAGTATAAAAATTCACAAATGATTCAAAGCATCACAATAATTTTCTTGGATTTCTCTAACCACAAGAAACCTACTAAAATAGTTCTCATAATTTTTCAAATGATATTTTGCTTTATATAATTAAAAAGAGCCAAAATGGTCACCTTAGCTTTAAAATTAAGGTTATAAGCATAGAGATGCCCTCTGACCTTGAAAAAATTAGAAGACATGGCCACTGTCATGAGGAACAAATGCTTAAAATTTCACGCCATGTTGAAATGCTTTAAGCCATGGAGAATTAAAATACCACAGAGGATATTTAATTAATTAAAAATCAGGGAGTGAGAAAATAATTTTTATTTTTGTCCACATTATTCTCTTCTGCTCACTGAGCAATAGGGTATTTTTCTTTTATTTTGATGATTTTCTAGAGANGTGCTTAAAATTTCACGCCATGGTGAAATGCTTTAATCCATGGAGAATTAAAATACCACAGAGGATATTTAATTAATTAAACATCAGGGAGTGAGAAAATAATTTTTATTCTTGTCCACATTATTCTCTTCTGCTCACTGAGCAATAGGGTATTTTTCTTTTATTTTGATGATTTTCTAGAGAAAGATATGGATTTTTGAAGTTTAAGCTTTTAAAATAATTCAAAAATCCTTATTTTTCTATTTATCCACGCAACGCCAACTCATCCTCATCCGTTCCGAAGGCTCCACGCATCGCTCCACCATTTGATGCCGCTAGCCACGAGGCCTCCTCGCGGACCACACTTTATGCACCGTGAATCTATCTCGCTTGATCTCCTCCATCCATTGGATACACGCGCGATCGGACGGCTCTCCGTTATCATCCCCAAGTCACCTAACCCGTGAGCTGTTCACAGTAAAACCTTAAGATCTTGGCTTAGACTCAACCAAATTGCATGGGGTTTGCTCCTAAACCTTCATCTACTCAAGACAAACACATTTATTCAGTATGTATCGTATGAAATACTGTAAATACGTATGGAGGGTCGAAACAAGCTTAGTTTAGGGTTGGAGTTCAATACCTTTATCTGAGAGGGAAGGTCTCAATCAGATGGTTGTGGTAGCNCGCATGGGTTTTGCTCCTAAACCTTCATCTACTCAAGACGAACACATTTATTTAGTATGTATGGTATGAAATACTGTAAATACGTATGGAGGGTCGAAATAAGCTTAGTTTAGGGTTGGAGTTCAATACCTTTATCTGAGAGGGAAGGTCTCAATCAGATGGTTGTGGTAGCTTCGATTGGTCCCAATGAACCTCCGGATGAAGTCTCAAGCCTTGGTGAATGGTCTAGGTATGAATTCAATCAAGCTCGATTTCAAATGTTGGTTTAGAGATAAGTTAGAGGCTATTTCAAAGGGGGCTTAAGTGGGGAATTAGCTTCTTTCACTTTGGGGATGGTGTGTGCACATTCAATTGAAGTTTGGTTCACTGGTGTACAGAGATCTATCCTGGTTTTGACAAAAATTTGAGCTCAAAATTGAGCTTCCACAGTGAGGATAAGTGAGGGAAAATGGTGGGCTTGAACTGAGGAGGTCTTAAGGAGTCTCTGAGAGCAATGTGGCAGAGTTTCCTTAAGCACATTTAAGCTCTTCTTNTTCGATTTCAAATGTTGGTTTAGAGATAAGTTAGAGGCTATTTCAAAGGGGGCTTATGCGGGGAATTAGCTTCTTTCACTTTGGGGATGGTGTGTGCACATTTAATTGAAGTTTGGTTCACTGGTGTAGAGAGATCTATCCTGGTTTGGACAAAAATTTGAGCTCAAAATTAAGCTTCCACAGTGAGGATAAGTGAGGGAATATGATGGGCTTAAACTGAGGAGGTCTTAAGGAGTCTCTGAGAGCAATGTGGCAGAGTTTCCTTAAGCACATTTAAGCTCTTCTTTCTTGGCCATGGAGGCGAGGTTTAAATAAAAATGACCAAGGGTGGCTATCATGGACAATTGAGGGATGCAAAATGGCGCTTAGGAGGAGGGTTTTGAAGTGCTAAAGCCAAGTGGAATTGGCCAGCTCAGATGGGTGAGTTTGGGTTTGAATTTTGGCTTGGGGCTCTCAGTTTCAGTGTTTTATGGCCATTAGGCTGGCGGCAGGGCCAGAGGAGGTGGCGAGGAGGTAAGGTGAGCCAGTGGGAGGGTTAATTATAATTAACCCTAATTAACCCTCAATGGCAAGTGATAATGGCAAAGATTTTTGGTTAAGGCTCATAAATGGGCATAAATCCCTTAATTTAGGGATCCAATGGTCCATAGCTCACCATGGCTGGTCCAATGGGGGTTTAGCCTGGTCAATAGAGTGTACTTAGTGGCTGTGGAGTTATCAATCTGGTGGCTTTGAGATAGCTAAGTTAATTTTGGTGCATGGGTCCAATTTGGGTCCAAATGGCTAAAAGTTGGGTTTGGGTTAGGCTAGCCATGACTATGAGCCAATTGCTTGATCAAAATTGTGTAGATGATTGTTATGAAGTGTTGACCTCACTTTTGCGTGAGGTCTAGTTCTTCCTCTTTAGTAGCCTAGGGTCTAGCCATAGGACTTTCCTGTTGACTATTCCTAGAAAACTAGAAAGGAAACCCTCATGATTAGAAATTCTAAACTCCTCTTTACTCAACTTGAAGCTCTACAAATTGGTCCTAACCTCTAGCACTTAGTAGGTGGTGTCATTATTAGGAAGCTCAAGGAGAGTTTCCATAGCACTACTTGACCTTAGGGTTGACCCTGGGTGTTGGTCTAGAGCTAAGGCACTCACTACAATCACCTCACTCACAATCACTCAGTACCATAAACCCAAAGTTTCTTGACTTTAATCCCTTAATCCTTTGAGAGACTCTTGTAGATGGTCCCCTAAACCCTCTGGCCCTAGGCTAGGGTTTAGTTAAGACCAGTACATAGAGGACCCAAATGGGATTCCCATTAGTCCATAGCTCATTTATTGTGGTTGGCACCCAAATTCTACCAAAAACAACCAACTTGGCATTGTGCCCTTAAACTCCCCCAAATTACCTAAGTACGCTTGAAACCCTAAATTTGGCCAAAATGCCAAAACTTACCCAAAATACCCAAATTTGTTCAAAATTCATTTCAAATCTTTTAAAAATACCCAAATTACCCAAAATCATCAAAAATTGCCAAATTACCAAATTGCCCCTCCTTATACGAAAATTCCAAAAAATCCCAAAACCTTGAAAATATTCCCAATTTCATTTTTCTCAACTACCATATGACTCAATTTGGACCAATTTGACCATTTTGACCAAAACCCCAAATTGCCTTTAAAGGCCCAATTTCTCCAAATTCACCTTAAATGTCCATCAATTTAGCTCAAATTTCTCCCAATTTATATACTAAAATTAAATTAGCTTTCCATGTGACCAATCTAAACCAAATTTATGCTTAATTGGCCCATGCTTTGAGCCCAATTTTGATTTAGTTCAAAGCCCCAATTTTGGACACTTGACCTAATCTCACCCAATTAAACCCATAGCCCACTCAATTTGCCACAATTTATGCTGAAAACTCTTCATAACATTCATAAACATCAAAATTGACCTTCAATTGGCCTTGGTGAAGCCTCAATTTCATTTAATTTCAACCTATGTTAAAAGCCCCAATTTTTGCCCTAAATTGGCTATGCCTCCAAATTTCTCAAAATTGATTGCCTTAGCCCCAAAATTTCCACTCCATTCCTTAATGAAAAATCTTCATAACATCTCCCGTGATCATTTGGACCTTTAAATTGAGCCAAATTCAAATCCTAGCCTAATGTAAACCCAATTCTAGCCCCACATGCCCAAATTCACCAAAATTTTAAAATCCTTCAAATTGACCCTCCNTAATTTCATTTAATTTCAATCTATGTTAAAAGCCCCAAATTTTGCCCTAAATTGGCTATGCCTCCAAATTTCTCAAAATTGATTGCCTTAGCCCCAAAATTTCCACTCCATTCCTTAATGAAAAATCTTCATAACATCTCCCTTGATCATTTGGACCTTTAAATTGAGTCAAATTCCAATCCTAGCTTAATGTAAACCCAATTCTAGCCCCACATGCCCAAATTCACCAAAATTTTAAAATCCTTCAAATTGACCCTCCAGTTAAACTCAAATTCATTCAATCCTTCACCAAAAATGTTCATTACAATCATCTACATCAAATGCATCAATAAATTTGTCCAATTGACATGGCTAGCATAGTCCAAACCCAAGCTTTGGTCATTTGGACCCACATTGGACCCAAACCCAACGCGACCAACTTGGATCAAGTATGATCAAATTGACTCCACCTCAGCCAAAACTAGGACTCCTAAGACTGACCCAAACCCACCTAATCCAACCTAATTGATTTATAGACCAAGGGATCCCCAAATCATGGGATTTCATTCCATATTTTCTTAAGCCAATGATATTTTTGCCAAAACTAAACACCAACCCATTTAATTGTTGTGACAAATTCCCTTGGCTCACCTGACCTCCTAGACACCTCCTCTGGCCTAGACGGCTGGCCAAGTGGTCGGAAAATGTCTGAACTGAGAGCCACCCCCATGGAATCAAACCTAATTCAAAACCGAGGCCACCTCATCCAAATTAAATGTTAGAGCCTCTCTACCCTCCATCTAAGCAAGCATTTTCATCCCCCAACTGGCCATGACAACCACCCTAAAGTCCCTTTTATAAAAAGCTCACCTCCACGACCATGGAAAGGGGTGCTAAAAATTTTTCAGAGAGATCCGTCCAAATTACTCCTAAAGCCTCTTTGAGACCTCCTCAATGGAACCCAACCACCACATTGCCTTGAATCTGCATGCCGGAGTTCAATTTTTGAGCTCAAAACCTTGCCGATAAAATGACAGAGCTCTAAACACCTCTACACTCCACCAAAATCATATTAAACTCACCCGCACCTTCACCACAGTGAAAGAAGAAGAAGCCCCATAAAATGCCCTTCATACAGAGCCACTAGCATAGCTTTAGAACAACACTAGAAATCGAGCTTGGTCGAATTCTTACCTAAGCCTTTCATCACAGCAAGAGGCTTAATCCATAGCCTCTTTGGAACTCCACAAATGTGTTGAGCACCTCTAATCAAAGTTTCCCTTCTCAAAGAAAAGGTATTGAACTCCCCCTCTTCCCGAGCCTATTTTGATTCTACATTTGATTAGGCTTAATTTAATTACATGATTACCGTATGGATGTGTTCATCACACCTAGAAAAGCATTTAGAAATAAACCACACATAATTTGGTTATGAAATGAGTGAGATCTTAAGCTTTGAAAATGGATGGTTCTTGGGCTAAGGCATTGGGGATGATGACGGGGAGTCGTCCAATCACGCTTTTATCTCATCAACGGACGAGATCTAGCCAAACAGCGTCTTCATACATGAATCGCCCGCGGAGTCAGCACTGAGGTGGATGGTGGGGTCGAATGGTAGCGCGTCGTGTGGAGTTTCGGAGCCGCCTAGGATCTAGTCAGCGCCGCACATTTAAATATATAAATAGGGTATTTTCTGATTTAAAAATAGCCCTAACTTCAAAAATCCATACCTTGGTGTAGAAAAATCATAAAAATAAAATAAAAATACCCTCTTGCTCAGTGAAAATACTTGAAGTATGTTTGATGCATATTTTTTTTTAATTAATTAATTATGGTTTTAAGTCTTTTAATTCTCCATCCATGTAGACATCTCACCATGACTTGAAATTTTGGCATATTGTTGCCTCTAACTTAGGAAACATTCTCTGATTTTTCCAAAGTCAGAGGATATCACTAGACAGAGATTCATATTTTCCAAGTTTATGTCTATTATTTGCATAAATTAATCATAATAATTAGCATGTTTCTTAGAAAAATCTAAGAAAATTTTAGAAGGTTTGCTATGACCAGAGAACCCTTTGGAAAAGATTTCATGGGTTAAGTCATTAAGAATGCACTTAATTTCCACCAACCCTAAAACAAAAAGAAAATTAGCCGTGGGAAACTCAAACATCTAAATGAATTAATTTTTAGATAATTAAAAAATAATAAAAATCATAACATTAGGTGCTCAAACAACCATTATGATTTAAAGATCAGAGAACTTCTTTGTTATGTATCTAGGTTCCATGACATTAGAGAGATTTAATAAAAATATAAAACCTAATTTTTCACTTTTAAAATATTTTATAATTAATAAATACTCCAGAATTTAAAATAGTTCTTAAATTCAAATATAACTCAATAAATCATGAAATTTGGTCCCAATGCTTCTCTGGTCTAATTCTACCACCAGTAAGAATTTCATGATATAAGGCTTTGCCTTGGTCAAGTTATGGAATTTTCTTTGAAAAATAATATTTTTTGCATTAAAATAAATATTTAAATAAAATAAAATTTTGAAAAATAACATTTTCTCCTCTGGTGTCTTAATTGACCAATGTTTGAGGTGGGATAAAAATTCCAAAGTGAATTAGATTGAATTTGACAAATTATGAAGTGATAGAACCTTAGAGGCAAAAATGTAATTTTAGAAATTTGGCCTTAATTAACATTTAGGCTTAATTCAAGGAGGGAAAAGGGTAACNTAGGTTCCATGACATTAGAGAGATTTAATAAAAATATAAAACTTAATTTTTCACTTTTAAAATATTTTATAATTAATAAATACTCCAGAATTTAAAATAGTTCTTAAATTCAAATATAACTCAATAAATCATGAAATTTGGTCCTAATGCTTCTCTGTTCTAATTCTACCACCAGTAAGAATTTCATGATATAAGGCTTTGCCTTGGTCAAGTTATGGAATTTTCTTTGAAAAATCATATTTTTTGCATTAAAATAAATATTTAAATAAAATTAAATTTTAAAAAATAACATTTTCTCCTCTGGTGTCTTAATTGACCCATGTTTGAGGTGGGATAAAAATTTCAAAGTGAATTGGATTGAATTTGACAAATTATGAAGTGATAGAACCTTAGGGGCAAAAATGTAATTTTAGAAATTTGGCCTTAATTAACATTTAGGCTTAATTCAAGGAGGGAAAAGGGTAACCTCTAATTTTAACTAAATTATTTGGATAACTGGAACACAAGGGGATTAATTGGTAGAGACCAACCTCACTCTTTCATGAATAGGGGATAAATTTGTAATTCCTTAAATCATTAAAATTTGGAAGTCTATAAAATTAAGTGATCTTAGACTTAGGGGTATGACTTTGAAAGTTGATAGCTCACTAATTTAATACCCCTATTTGTGTGCAAATGACATTTAAGTGTTTTGAAATTGAATAATTATTATCACTTAAAAATTCAACTTCTTTTAAAATAACCAAGACATCCACCTAGGTCTAAAGGGCTTAGTGGTGACTTAAGTTAGAATCAAATTTGATTAAATAAGAATTGGAAGAATGAATATAAAGTAAACACTTTTGAGCACCATAAGCCTAAATTAGAACTCAAATCGGCTAAGTGTTTCCATAACGCTAACTTGCCCTCTTTAAGGACCTTCACCCACATAACTCTCAAATTAAATGGAAAATGATAATTACCTTACTCTTAGGGATAATTGAAACATCAATGTTCACTAAGCATTAAATGTATTCATAGGATGAATTATTAAGCAGCATAATAAGTTTAAACTAGCTCGAGGCTTTTCACCAGGTAGTGAGAATGAAGCATGGACCTGCTTCTTCCTCTAGACCTGTTGGATACCTCAGAAGTCTACTAAACTTAATATGTTTTGCNAGGGATAAATTTGTAATTCCTTAAATCATTAAAATTTGGAAGTCTATAAAATTAAATGATCTTAGACTTAGGGGTATGACTTTGAAAGTTGATAACTCACTAATTTAATACCCCTATTTGTGTACAAATGACATTTAAGTGTTTTGAAATTGAATATTTATTATCACTTAAAAATTCAACTTCTTTTAAAATAACCAAAACATCCACCTAGGTCTAAAGGGCTTAGTGGTGACTTAAGCTAGAATCAAATTTGATTAAATAAGAATTGGAAGAATGAATATAAAGTAAACACTTTTGAGTACCATAAGCCTAAATTAGAACTCAAATTGGCTAAGTGTTT
Source organism: Phalaenopsis hybrid cultivar (assembly GCA_002079205.1). Classification (NCBI taxonomy): domain Eukaryota; kingdom Viridiplantae; phylum Streptophyta; class Magnoliopsida; order Asparagales; family Orchidaceae; genus Phalaenopsis; species Phalaenopsis hybrid cultivar. The sequence continues at coordinate 34,718 of JXCR01079347.1, forward strand.
CCATAACGCTAACTTGCCCTCTTTAAGGACCTTCACCCACGTAACTCTCAAATTAAATGGAAAATGATAATTACCTTACTCTTAGGGATAATTAAAACATCAATGTTTACTAAGCATTAAATGTATTCATAGGATGAATTATTAAGCAGCATAATAAGTTTAAACTAGCTCGAGGCTTTTNGGATTTGAAGACATCGAGTTTGTCCTTGGGAAGGCCCCGTTCGTCATAATGAAAGTCACCACTCCAGAAGTTCAGGAGCTGTCTGCTGAGTTCAATCTGAACTGTCTTCAGAACTTCTTTTCTTATAAGAAGGCCAAGACTAATGTTGCTGCCATGGCACCCACCAAGCCTGTTGTTCCCGCAGCTGCTAAGGGGAAAGAAGTAATGATCGTTGAAGACCCAACTGAGGGATTAGTTGTCCCGCCATTAGTATTCGAAATCAGATCAAGTTTAAGAACTGCGCCACTGACCTGAACTCAAAGGAGCAACCACAACAGGAGAGTTTGGAGGGCCATTAAAGCCAAGGCTTATGAGGAGATACCTTTGAAGGAAGATCCTGACCAAGACAAGTCAGGATTACTAGAAACATATCCACTTCTGCGAGGAAGTAGATTCCATCGTTGCATTTTCATCACTTCATGGATGGTGCGGAGAAGAAGAAGCCCACTCCTATCACCCGAGTCAGCCCAATCTTTTAGAGGCTAGCCGGCAAAGAAGGTTGTTCAATCAATGAATTACTTAAACGAGTGGGTCATGCAAGTTCTCCTCGTATGAAGAATGAAATTTTAAAGGACATCTAGTCTGCCAAATAATCTCAAAAGTCACTTGAAGATTTGCCTACTCGTATTCTCATCTGTTTTTGCTTTGGAAGCAGAATCGACACTGCTATTGTCACCACTACCATGACCCCAGGTCGTCAATCGATTAAGTCAAGACTGGGTCCGAGAACCCTACCGATCACCCACTACAAAGACAATCCTAAAATTTTAAAGAAAAAGATGAAGAAATTTCCCAGTACTATAGTCGGTCTGCACCATGGGGAGCATAATTCTCTTTGACATACCGATGTTTCTGTTAGGACATTCTATCCTGAGACATCAGCATCAAAGAAAAAGCTGTGGATACCAAAGGTTGGTGTACCAATACATTCCAGTAAGCCTGCAAGACAAGATCACAGAATGANATGTCCTTCCTAGCTAAACCAATTTCCCTTTATTAGAATTAAACAACAAAAGCTATAGGACTTCGAGGTTGTTTGCTTATGAAATGTAAATCCTCACCCTATCTTTAGGCCTTTGTACAGCTCTGTTGTACAATATAAGCCCTACCCATCTTAGGATTCTGAGGTTATTGTTCGTCACGACCTAAGCCCTCACATCTTCCAGGCTATTTGTGTGATCGTTTCACACGAATGTAAAACCTAATAAATAAAATTGGCATAATGAAACACTTAAAATAATTTCTCCTCAAAACTGAATCCAAACAAATAAGATAGCTTGGGAGGTCACTGAGGTTCTCCTCTGAATCTATGACATCCCCTAGTTCTTCCTCCTTTGGATTTGAAAAAAAAATGCTGTAAATTTAAACCAATCCCATTTCACACATCTTTGTCTGATATCGTTGAAAATTCATATCCTTTAAAATCCTTGAATATAATACTTACTGATTTTTGTCGAGAGTTTTCTTAGATGACTTCGGTCATTTAGGATGTAATTAACTATAAGGGCTTGCCCCTATAGGAAGCTTGTCCAAACCCAGCTCAAGATAAACCCTATTTAATTCTTCATATTAAATAGAGAAAATTATTGACAAATAAAACAGTTTTGAAGATCAAACGGATGTCATACATTTGTTAATTTATTTGATTAAGCCTCATCCTCAAGTCTTATGCCTATCCTTTGGAATAGATACAAGATTTGAGGTACAACGCTTTTTCATTTAAACTTTAAAAAATATGGGGTCAGTTTGATTTCATATTATTAAAATGTCCTTTCAAAGCGGTTGACAGGATTTCGATTCCGGTGACCGTCAGCTTCTTACGGGCAACTCATCAACCAAAATAGTGCCGACAGCTTCTGGAAACTCTGCTGGGGACAAGCTTTTCTCTCCATTTAAATAATGAAATGTTATCTTCACACATCGGTAATGTGTCCATGTCCCTCTTGGACCAAATTACTCTTCTGCTGTTGACATATTTTACCCATTTCTATCTTGGGAAAGTACGGCCAACCCTTTGGACTTCAGGATTGTTTGTTCAATCACATTTGAATAGATGGGTTTAGGAGGCCATTAAAGACACTTTTAATCTTCATGTGGGGTCAGACCCCAAATAGGTGTATTGGTGGACTCGTTTCACCTAGGCATTATGTGTTGCTAAATAAGTCCCGCACTGTGTTCTAAACACTTCACATCTCCCTTCCAAGTTTGGTTTGCTATTTTGCAAATTAAATAAAATTATGTTGTGCTGCGCACGCTTCGAAACTAATTAAAATTTTCTACTTTTAGATTACCTTTTACTAAAAATTTTAAAATTTCCACAAACTAAGACTTACCCATTCTAAAGATCAACCTCTGTTAATTTTCAGTGCTTGCTCTAAGATTACAAGGTTTTTGCCATATAACTAACCCCAGAGCTTTCTGTTTTAAAGCTGCTGCAATGGCCTACCCAATGCTGACTTTTTCTTGCAACCTGCCGACAAGCCATGAAGCCCACAATGTTGCTCCTACCATTAAGTTCAGAGCCAGATTTGAAGACATCGAGGTTATCCTTAGGAAGGCCCCGTTCGTCATAATGAAAGTCACCACTCCAGAAGTTCAGGAGTTATCTTCTGAGTTCAATCTAAACTGTCTTCAAAACTTCTTTTCTTGTAAGAAGGCCAAGACTACTATTGCTGCCATGGCACCCACCAAGCCTGTTGTTCCCGCAGCTGCTAAGGGGAAAGAAGTAATGATCGTTGAAGATCCAACTGAGGGATTAGTTGTCCCGCCATTAGTATTCGAAATCGGATCAAGTTCAAGAACTGCTCCACTGACCTGAACTCAAAGGAGCAACCACAACAGGAGAGTTTGGAGGGCATTAAAGCCAAGGCTTATGAGGAGATACCTTTGAAGGAAGATCCTGACCAAGACAAGTCAGGATTACTAGAAACATATCCACTTCTGCGAGGAAGTAGATTCGATTGTTGCATTTTCATCACTTCATGGATGGTGCGGACAAGAAGAAGCCCACTCCTATCACCCGAGTCAGACCAATCTTTTAGAGGCTAGCCAGCAAAGAAGGTTGTTCAATCAATGAATTACTTAAACGAGTGGGTCATGCAAGTTCTCCTCGTATGAAGAAAGAAATTTTAAAGGACGTCAAGTCTGCCAAATAATCTCAAAAGTCACTTGAAGATTTGCCTACTCGTATTCTCATATTCTTTTGCTTTGGAAGCAGAATCGACACTGCTATTGTCACCACTACCAGGACCCCAGGTCTTCAATCGATTAAGTCAAGACTGGGTCCGAGAACCCTACCAATCACCCACTACAAAGACAATCCTAAAAGCTGTGGATACCAAAGGTTGGTGTACCAATACATTCCAGTAAGCCTGCAAGACAAGATCACAGAATGAAGCTAGGGTTTGATGTATCTGACATCGTCGCAGCTATTGCCAATAAAATGAAAGAGCAAGAGGAGGAGGTCTAGCAGGGTACTCCAAATCTTAGAAAAATCAAAGAATGAATGATCAAAGAAAAAGTTGAAAGGCTCAAAGTCGATATTTCTTAGTTGGCTCGGAAACACGGAGTCTCCATCAATGATGATGTGAAGATTTTAACTATAATAACTACCTTGAAGAAGATTTCATGGATGTCCATGTCATCAAAACCAGGGCCACTGCATCTGCGCGTGAGACTCAACTTCTCGTCAAAGAGAACACCGTAGATGAGCTGTGTAGGGCTATTCTCCTAAGGGATGATAAANGAGTTGATATTTCTTAGTTGGCTCGGGAACACGGAGTCTCCATCAATGATGATGTGAAGATTTTGACTATAATAACTACCTTGAAGAAGATTTCATGGATGTCCATGTCATCAAAACTAGGGCCACTGCATCTACGCGCGAGACTCAACTTCTCGTCAAAGAGAACACCGTAGATGAGCTGTGTAGGGCTATTCTCCTAAGGGATGATAAAGTCAACAAATTGAAGAAAAGGATAGAAGAGATGGCCGCCGCCATGACCGCCATGGACAACATTCAGGGGCAATCACAAGCACTACAACTAGCCTCTCCAGAGATCAACGAACTAGAAATCATACATATCATGGATGAAAGAAGAGAAGTTGCCTTAGTAGACAGAGATGAACAACCAAAGAAGGATTTTCCATCGAGTGCCATACCAAAGAAAGAGTTTAAGCAAATGGTTGAGCAAGTTCAGGGGGCCTTAACCCAATCTAAGGGCGATGTGTTGATTCTAAAGGGTAGACCCTAACTAAAANCAACCAGAAATCATACATATCATGGATGAAAGAAGAGAAGTTGCCTTAGTAAACAGAGATGAACAACCAAAGAAGGATTTTCCATCGAGTGCCATACCAAAGAAAGAATTTAAGCAAATGGTCGAGCAAGTTCAGGGGGCCTTAACCCAATCTAAGGGCGATGTGTTGATTCTAAAGGGTAGACCCTAACTAGAGGAATTCGATGTTGTACCCTTCCCCAAGGGTTTCGTTGCCCCAAACTTTAAGATATTTGATTGGACTGGAAAACCCAAACAACATATAGCATACTTCCGAGCAAATTGTGGCAAAACAAGGAATAGTGAAGCTCTGCTATTCCAACAGTTCGTCAGCAGCTTGTCAGGGATCACTTTNAAAGAATTCGATGTTGTACCCTTCCCCAAGGGTTTCGTTGCCACAAACTTTAAGATATTTGATTGGACTGGAAAACCCAAACAACATATAGCATACTTCCGAGCCAGTTGTGGCAAAACAAGGAATAGTGAAGCTCTGCTATTCCAACAGTTCGTCAGCAGCTTGTCAGGGATTGCTTTNTTGTCCTTCCTAGCTAAACCAATTTCCCTTTATTAGAATTAAACAACAAAGCTATAGGACTTCGAGGTTGTTTGCTTATGAAATGTAAATCCTCACCCTATCTTTAGGCCTTTGTACAGCTCTGTTGTACAATATAAGCCCTACCCATCTTAGGATTCTGAGGTTATTGTTCGTCACGACCTAAGCCCTCACATCTTCCAGGCTATTTGTGTGAACGTTTCACACGAATGTAAAACCTAAAAAATAAAATTGGCAGAATGAAACACTTAAAATAATTTCTCCTCAAAACTGAATCCAAACAAATAGGATAGCTTGGGAGGTCACCGAGGTTCTCCTCTGGATCTATGACATCCCCTAGTTCTTCCTCCTTTGGATTTGAAAAAAAAATGCTCTAAATTTAAACAAATCCCATTTCACACATCTTTGTCTGATATCGTTGAAAATTCATATCCTTTAAAATCCTTGAATATAATACTTACTGATTTTTGTCGAGAGTTTTCTTAGATGACTTCGGTCATTTATGATGTAATTAACTATAAGGGCTTGCCCCTATAGGAAGCTTGTCCAAACCCAACTCAAGACAAACCCTATTTAATTCTTCATATTAAATAGAGAAAATTATTAACAAATAAAACAGTTTTGCAGATCAAACGGATGTCATACATTTCTTAATTTATTTGATTGAGCCTCATCCTCAAGTCTTATGCCTATCCTTTGGAATAGATACAGGATTTGAGGTACAACGCTTTTTCATTTAAACTTTAAAAAATATGGGGTCAGTTTGATTTCATATTATTAAAATGTCCTTTCAAAGCGGTTGACGGGATTTCGATTCCGGTGACCGTCAGCTTCTTACAGGCAACTCATCAACCAAAATAGTGCCGACAGCTTCTGGAAACTCTACTGGGTACAAGCTTTTCTCTCCATTTAAATAATGAAATGTTATCTTCACACATCGGTAATGTGTCCATGTCCCTCTTGGACCAAATTACTCTTCTGCTGTTGACATATTTTACCCATTTCTATCTTGGGAAAGTACGGCCAACCCTTTGGACTTCATGATTGTTTGTTCAATCACATTTGAATAGAGGGGTTTAGGAGGCCATTAAAGACACTTTTAATCTTCATGTGCGGTCAGACCCCAAATAGGTGTATTGGTGGACTAGTTTCACCTAGGCATTATATGTCGCTAAATAGGTCCCGCATTGTGTTCTAAACACTTCACATCTCCCTTCCAAGTTTGGTTTGCTATTTTGCAAATTAAATAAAATTATGTTGTGCTGCGCACGCTTCGAAACTAATTAAAATTTTCTACTTTTAGATTACCTTTTACTAAAAATTTTAAAATTTCCACAAACTAAGACTTACCCATTCTAAAGATCAACCTCTGTTAATTTTCAGTGCTTGCTCTAAGATTACAAGGTTTTTGCCATATAACTAACCCCAGAGCTTTCTGTTTTAAAGCTGCTGCAATGGCCTACCCAATGCTGACTTTTTCTTGCAACCTGCCGACAAGCCATGAAGCCCACAATGTTGCTCCTACCATTAAGTTCAGAGCCAGATTTGAAGACATCGAGGTTATCCTTAGGAAGGCCCCGTTCGTCATAATGAAAGTCACCACTCCAGAAGTTCAGGAGTTATCTTCTGAGTTCAATCTAAACTGTCTTCAAAACTTCTTTTCTTGTAAGAAGGCCAAGACTACTATTGCTGCCATGGCACCCACCAAGCCTGTTGTTCCCGCAGCTGCTAAGGGGAAAGAAGTAATGATCGTTGAAGATCCAACTGAGGGATTAGTTGTCCCGCCATTAGTATTCGAAATCAGATCAAGTTTAAGAACTGCTCCACTGACCTGAACTCAAAGGAGCAACCACAACAGGAGAGTTTGGAGGGCATTAAAGCCAAGGCTTATGAGGAGATACCTTTGAAGGAAGATCCTGACCAAGACAAGTCAGGATTACTAGAAACATATCCACTTCTGCGAGGAAGTAGATTCGATTGTTGCATTTTCATCACTTCATGGATGGTGCGGACAAGAAGAAGCCCACTCCTATCACCCGAGTCAGACCAATCTTTTAGAGGCTAGCCAGCAAAGAAGGTTGTTCAATCAATGAATTACTTAAACGAGTGGGTCATGCAAGTTCTCCTCGTATGAAGAAAGAAATTTTAAAGGACGTCAAGTCTGCCAAATAATCTCAAAAGTCACTTGAAGATTTGCCTACTCGTATTCTCATATTCTTTTGCTTTGGAAGCAGAATCGACACTGCTATTGTCACCACTACCAGGACCCCAGGTCTTCAATCGATTAAGTCAAGACTGGGTCCGAGAACCCTACCAATCACCCACTACAAAGACAATCCTAAAAGCTGTGGATACCAAAGGTTGGTGTACCAATACATTCCAGTAAGCCTGCAAGACAAGATCACAGAATGAAGCTAGGGTTTGATGTATCTGACATCGTCGCAGCTATTGCCAATAAAATGAAAGAGCAAGAGGAGGAGGTCTAGCAGGGTACTCCAAATCTTAGAAAAATCAAAGAATGAATGATCAAAGAAAAAGTTGAAAGGCTCAGAGTTGATATTTCTTAGTTGGCTCGGGAACACGGAGTCTCCATCAATGATGATGTGAAGATTTTGACTATAATAACTACCTTGAAGAAGATTTCATGGATGTCCATGTCATCAAAACTAGGGCCACTGCATCTACGCGCGAGACTCAACTTCTCGTCAAAGAGAACACCGTAGATGAGCTGTGTAGGGCTATTCTCCTAAGGGATGATAAAGTCAACAAATTGAAGAAAAGGATAGAAGAGATGGCCGCCGCCATGACCGCCATGGACAACATTCAGGGGCAATCACAAGCACTACAACTAGCCTCTCCAGAGATCAACGAACTAGAAATCATACATATCATGGATGAAAGAAGAGAAGTTGCCTTAGTAGACAGAGATGAACAACCAAAGAAGGATTTTCCATCGAGTGCCATACCAAAGAAAGAGTTTAAGCAAATGGTTGAGCAAGTTCAGGGGGCCTTAACCCAATCTAAGGGCGATGTGTTGATTCTAAAGGGTAGACCCTAACTAAAAGAATTCGATGTTGTACCCTTCCCCAAGGGTTTCGTTGCCACAAACTTTAAGATATTTGATTGGACTGGAAAACCCAAACAACATATAGCATACTTCCGAGCCAGTTGTGGCAAAACAAGGAATAGTGAAGCTCTGCTATTCCAACAGTTCGTCAGCAGCTTGTCAGGGATTGCTTTCGATTGGATTGTCGATTTGCCCAATGTATCAGTGAAGACCTTTGCCGAGTTGGAACAATTATTTGTGAAAAGATTGGTCGGAGCGTAACACCATGTTTCTATAGGAGAACTCATGATGGAAAAACAAAAGCCCAATGAGACTTTGCTGGATTACATCTTGAGGTGGAGAAACCTTAGCATAAAGTGTGAACCTCAGCTACAGGAACATCATGAAATTGAGATTTTACTCAAAAGCATTCATGAACTAGTAGCTTTCAAGCCCAAGGGACTTACCATCAAATCCTTCAAGAAGCTACTCAGTAAAGCCAACAGTCTTCAAGAAGAAATCAAACATATGGATTCACATGAGAAGTCTAACGCAACCAGAGTATTTGAAAAGAAATCAGGAACAGTAGCAACTGTCAACAAATAAAAAAAGCCAATGAAGATATATGCAGAAAATCCTCGTCAATCTTCATGAAAACAGGCTCAGAAATAGAATAGCCAGTCTAGCCAACGACCGCCTCAAGGAGGATCATCTCAAACAGAGAATAAGAGAATATCTCTAGCAGAACGACAAAAATGGTGTATTCATTCAAAGATGAAGCCGTGTCTAAAATGTTTAGAAGTCTGATGAAGAAGCCTGAGTGCAGACTACCAGATCTGAAGAAACATGAAGAGGTCGACAAGAAGGATCAACCAAAATATTGCCCGTACCACAAGTTGCTTGGGCACACTATAGAAGAATGTTTCATCTTTAAGGATTGGCTCGAGAAGAATCTTAAAGAACGGAATATAATGATCTTGAAAGAATATTTAAGAGAACCTGAAAAAGGTTCTATAAATATGATTTCGGGCAAACCAATCTCTCTAATTGATCTGTATATTAGAGAAGAGGGACCTAAATCAAATCCAGGATTCGTCGAAGCAATCTTCCACATATATTAGAAAAGATGAATGGAATGAAGTTTGGAGCAAATCGTCTAAGAAAATATTGAATCAAATTCAGAATGTATCAAAATAAGCCTCCGTTCAGAATCTTCATCCTGTGAAGGCCGAGATGAAGATTCTGCCATAAGAGCCATCGTCGTTAAAGACAAAGAGGAAGAATACTACTACTACGAAGATTGATAGCACGTCAGGGTAGGATAGGGGCTGCCTCTACTAGATTGGTTGTCTCGAATTCAGGGAAAAAAATTCTCGAACCCTTGGCTTTATATTATTATCTTTTTGTCCCTCCGGGATCATATGAATATAATGATCGTGATTTTGGCTACGTTTTAACTATTTCTAGTGATAACGTAACTGATAATGACCATTCTGGCCTTGATCTCTATTCCCGCAATGATCCTCAAATTGTACTTGAGTCTGACGAACTCACTAACAAAACTGAATAAGATATCAACGATACCAGCTACGACAACACCGAGAGTGAGGAAACAATCCTCGAGCACCACGGTGCACCACTTTCCATCAACTTAGATCTTTCCGACAAAGAAGAAACACCGAAAGATTCAACAATCATATCTCAAGAAGAAGAAATTATAGAAGTGAACTTAAGGAGCGAGAGAGTGTTACCCCCAAGAATAGCTCCAATAGATAAAGGAAAACAAATAATAACTCAAGCAGAACTACCTCCACCTCCACCAGAGGCAGAACCACACAACCAAGTGAAAATTGGAGGACAACATAAAGTGTATTATAATGTGCTGGCTCATCATAGGAAGTTGTCGGACCGATTAAGCATCTACGACGCTCTGATCCTGTAAAAGGAGATGAAAGAAGCTCTGGTTACAGGTCTGCTTGACCCAGAGATTTGCTTAGCCTAGTTGGCTAGCACATCCTCGGATGAAGATTGTTCGTTGAAAGAACAGCCTATGGTAACCTTCACAGATGAAGATTTGCTGCTTGGTACCGCTGACCACAATCGTCCACTCTAGATCTCCGTTAACATCGACAGATTTGTGCTGTCCAGAGTTTTAATAGATCATGGTGCATTTCTCAACTTGATGAGTTTACCAACACTAGCCTATTTGGACATCAAAGCTCAAGAGCTTACAACCGATAAAATGATGTTAAGAGGATTTAACCAAAAGGGAGAAAGACCCCTTGGATTGATTACATTGTTTATGAAGGATGGAGAACTAGCAATAACCGCCAAATTTCATATCATCAACATCAAAACCTCTTTCAACGCTCTATTTGGCCGACCGTAGATTCATGAACACAACATGGTTCCATCATCTCTACACTGGTGCATCAAGTACTACAAAGGAGGAAAAGAATATTTCATCAAGGGAGATCTAGAACCGTTTTCAGTTCATGAAATTGGCATTCATGAAGTTGATGCCTACTACGTGCCTCCGAAGAAAACTGTTTTCTTTCGTGAAACTGTGAAAAACAAAAGTAAAGATTCAGAAGAAGTATAATGGCAATACCATTCAACTCCACTTCAATGATCTTCCACCACTCTTTTGCAATAAATTGGTGGAGGTTCTTTTAGTTCACGCAATCCAGGTTGAGGCCGGGGACATGGATTGGGAAGAACCAACTTAATCGTTGAATGGACTAGGCCAACCATCAACATTGGTGGTGAGGAAGGTTCTAAAGATGAAATAATGATGACAAAATAGAAGAAACCTTAATACGAGATATCCTTAAAAAATGTCGAGAAAAGAAAATATGAGCCAATGTATGAGGATACATGAATCCACGGTCGAGAGTAAAGAGGTCCAAGAAGTCCGCTAGTGCTGGTTCAAAGCCGATCATATTTTATCGTGCTTCTACCTCTACTGATCTTGAAAATCATGTAAACTTGGATGATGTTATTAATGAATTAATGGAATTACCTTTTGGTTACTGTTCTCCTTGTGTACAAAATTTAATTCAACAGGGACATTTGCCAAAACAATTACCAAAAGATAAATTATAACTTTTTCAAAAATTATAGAATGTTCAAAGTCAAACTCCCAAATTGAAAAAGGTTCACTGATTTGGTACAGTCGGGCCAGTCGTCAATTTGGAATTTTGTATGGTTGCTGCTAGTGAATTAGGAGAGGATGACTCTATGATCCTGTACCTAATGCTTATGCACAGTATAACAATAGTTCTGATGGTATTTTTCACTTATATTTCTNTGCCTCGATATAGAGGATGACTCTATGATCCTGTACCTAATGCTTATGCACAGTATAACAATAGTTCTGATGGTATTTTTCACTTATATTTCTTTATTTTGCAACAAAACCAAGAACTTGATCATGAAGAAAAATAAAAATTTAACTTTTTAATTTATATATATTTATATTGAGATTCTACACATTTATACATATCGTTATCAAGTAATATAGGACTTTTTGATTAAGACATCAATATCGAACCCATAGGGAAGATTATGCAATATGCACTTTTTAGAAAGTTTTTCTTTTTATAAAAAGATAATTACTTAAACTAAAAAATAATTTTTGCAGGAATTTAAAATTTAAATATTTTATGTAATTTTGTTTTTTAACGAAACAGTAAAAAGATAACTAAAGTTTTTGTAGAAGAAAAGCACTTAATATGTAAATATCTTTCTTCTTATCACGAATCAGTAATAAGTATAGGAATCTTGTTGTGGAGGTATGCAAATTGTGTTGTGTCATATAAGAGCAATAATATTCATTACCCTTACTAAAGATGATATAAAGAACATTGGCTAATTTAAAGTTTGAATAGTTCCGAAGACCGGTTAGACAGGGAAGATACTAACTCTCACTCTAGAGTTCCCTTAATTCCCTCCACCTGGGGACTAACATTCTCGTATCAGAACCTAAAACAATAAATCAAGTTGGGCGGCTTTAACCTGTCACTTTAAAGTCCTCTAACTCTACACCTATCAATGAATATTTTCCTATTTATTTGCACTCAATCATATGACCTACATTCTCATTCATACAACCTCATGTGATTCTTTTCAATTGTTGACTGAGACAATACTAGCCCGGTTCTTACATGTTCTCACAACTAATTTTAACGTATGGATTGACCAAATCAAGAAGTAAATGAAGTGCATGGATTTAAATCATCACAACTTCTTCAAACATTAAAGANATTTTGTTTTTTAACGAAGCAGTAAAAAGATAACTAAAGTTTTAGTAGAAGAAAAGCACTTAATATGTAAATATCTTTCTTCTTATCATGAATCAGTAATAAGTATAGGAATCTTGTTGTGGAGGTATGCAAATTATGTTGTGCCATATAAGAGCAATAATATTCATTACCTTTACTAAAGATGATATAAAGAACATTGGCTAATTTAAAGTTTGAATAGTTCCAAAGACCGGCTAGGCAGAGAAGATACTAGCTCTCACTCTAGAGTTCCCTTAATTCCCTCCACCTGGGGACTAACATTCTCGTATCAGAACATAAAACAATAAATCAAGTTGGGGGGCTTTAACCTGTCACTTTAAAGTCCTCTAATTCTACACCTATCAATGAATATTTTCCTATTTATTTGCACTCAATCATATGACCTACATTCTCATTCATACAACCTCATGTGATTCTTTTCAATTGTTGACTGAGACAATACTAGCCCGGTTCTTACATGTTCTCACAACAAATTTTAACGTATGGATTGGCCAAATCAAGAAGTAATGAAGTGCATGAATTTAAATCATCACAACTTCTGCAAACATTAAAGATCAATACTCTCCACAATTTCCATCAAAAACTTAATTACTTATTATTTTAAGAAGAAAGATAAAGAAAAATACTCCGAATCCATGGAGAAAACAAAACCATACTTTAGTTTAAAAGAAGAAATAATTGTCAAACCAATTACAAGTCTCCATTAAAACCAAAAGTAGTCTAAAAAAAAGATAAAAACTTATCTCAAGTCCTCCACCAAACTCTTGAACTTCCTTTGAATCTCTTATTTTTTGCAATCACTCAAAACGAAATAACCATAAAGATAAAGTAAATAAAAAGTGGTTCTTGAAAATCTCTCTGAACTAACTCCACAAAGAAGAACTTTCAAAACTTTCCAATATTTTTAGGACTCTTTTCTAAGTCCTCTTTTCTTTGTTTTATAGTTTTCCAAGAGGTGCCTTGGGATCTCTTCAAAATGTGTCTTGATTCGATGTATTTGCNAAATATTGAAAAGTTTTGAAAGTTCTTCTTTGGGGAGTTAGTTCAGAGAGATTTTCAAGAACCACTTTTTATTTACTTTATCTTTATGGTTATTTCGTTTTGAGTGATCGCAAAAAATAAGAGATTCAAAGGAAGTTCAAGAGTTTGGTGGAGAACTTGAGATAAGTTTTTATCTTTTTTTTTAGACTACTTTTGGTTTTAATGGAGACTTGTAGTTGGTTTGACAATTATTTCTTCTTTTAAACTAAAGTATGGTTTTGTTTTCTCCATGGATTCGGAGTATTTTTCTTTATCTTTCTTCTTAAAATAATAAGTAATTAAGTTTTTGATGGAA
>JXCR01079350.1:0-13296 GCA_002079205.1 Phalaenopsis hybrid cultivar
TTTTTTAAAATTTTGAAGATTCTAGAATACATTCATTTAAAAGTGATTAAATCAACGGTTCTAGAATCAACTAATTGTGTTTGTTATACTTGCTCGAGAATGAAATGAACAAGATATACCAACACAAGAAATATAGTATGGTATATATGGGAATAGACACACTATCGATGTATAAGGAAAAGTTAGTCTCTAGCGGAGTCGCTGGGAAAATCTGTTGATTTTATTTTAATTTTGATTTGAAATAATAACCAAATAGATCTTGAATCTTTAATTATCTAAATAACCAAATAAGATATCAAAAGTAATATAACATCTAAAAAGATGAAAATATGACTTTGTAATGAGTTCGATTATTTAAATTAAGAAATTTGGGATATTTTCTTGGTCTGTGTTATACCAACAGATCTTTCTCTTGCTTAATACAAAATCTAAATAGAGCATATAGATTAATCTCGGTAGCCAACTTCCTATAAGGGCGAAGTTAATTACATTAAAAGAAATGAAGTTTTTCTTAAAAAATACCATTTAAGGTTGTGAATTTTTCTTCAAGGAATGTTAAAGTAGTAGGATCATATTTATAATTTTAGGGAAATTACAAATATACTCTTAATTGCTTCCAAAATTTCAAAATTCACTACATTATGATTGTTTGATCTATTATGCTTACAGATCTCACCAAAATTTTAATACATGATTAAATTAGTGAACTAAACATTTCTACTAAACTTTGCATTAATTGAGATTTAGTGAATTTTATAAAAGCAAATCAACATTCAAGTAATTATAGATTTACCTTCTTCTACAATTCAATCAACAACTTCAAAATCCAACTTAATCACATCATTGGAAGTATTCAGTAGATCATATTTTGAAAGTTTTAAAGCTTAATTCTCTGTTTTCAATAGAATATAAAAATAAATGGGTTCAAATGTAAATTAACAATNCACTTCAAAATCCAACTTAATCACATCATTGGAAGTATTCAGTAGATCATATTTTGAAACTTTTAAAGCTTAATTCTCTGTTTTCAATAGAATATAAAAATAAATGGGTTCAAATGTAAATTAACAATCTACAAATATACCCTTACTCTTCTTAAGCGATTCAAATGAATGCAAACACATGAGATCACTATTTCATTGCATAGATTTACCACTTCATTATAAATTTATAAGGAGGTTTTATATTTTTTTTTACTTTTATTTATTTTATTTTATTTATTTTTCCATAGAATTTCCTAATTAAATAGTTGTTTCTATCCTTGGAAAAAATTAGGGAAGCATATTTAGACAAAGAACCATCAATTGCCAATATTTATTTAATTTTGATTTAATCTTAATTTTAATAATTTATTAATGATTTCGAAGGCTTTAATTAAATCCAAAAGTAAATGAGAGTTATTAGGCTTTGATTTTATTTCTCTTTTATTCTTTATATTTTTTTGAATTTGTAGAATTTTATTTCACATTTTTATGCTTTATCATTATTTGGTTATGAAGTAAGTTTTCTTTAATTTTGTGGTTTTATTAATTCTGAAAAACTCTTATTTATGAATTTTCTAAGTTTTCTTTATTTTTTTTGGATTTATTTAATTATGAAAAACCTTTATATACCTATCTAAATAGCACATCCTATGTGGCAAGCTGGCTCAGAGTGCGCTACCTCTGCTTTTCCACATGGCAATCCATGCTTGGTGGTCAATCATTGCTCTGGCACGTCAGATGAGTCTTGTGCGTGGAACTAACCGTGCTAACTCAATATGCTTTGATTCACGCCGTTTAAATCTATCATAAGGAAAAGGACTTCATTAGTTCATTGTCCTCAAAGAGACAATCAGCACTAGCCATCCGCAAAGAATCATGCAATTCAAATGATCTAGCAAGCAATTTTATGATCTATTTGGCAAGAAAGGATCTTTGGATGTTTAAGGGTCTATACTACATCTTAGGGCTCGTTCGGGGCATCCTATAAGTGTGGCAGGTGTTTTTTAAAATGCCGCCTAATTTTTTGGTTTGCGCGTTTTTGAAAATGTAGTCTCTCGCGTTTGTGTTTTTTACACTAAACGCAGGTTGCAGGTTGACAGCAGGGGTCGACCCGCTGGCCACGTTTCAGGATAATTTGTTTATCTTGAAACGCACAAGCTGCCCCAAACAGACCCTTAATCTTTATGATTTAAAGGTTTCCTTCACAAAGTGCCAACTACTGAGCCTTAACACTAAGAGTTGTAGCACTATCATCTGAGCTCCACGAACTCGTCTCCAACTTTAATTGAAGGTCTTTGAGATCTGTTAGTAACTTCAATCAAGATCATCTTCAGGTTAGCCTTAGAAAATGTCTCCCCAAAATAATATGAATTTCTTTATCTTCTTCCATATCTAGCACAATAGAATCTACAGGGAAAATAAATTTATCCACCTTAACAAGTACATCTTCTATAACCCCTTTAGGATAAGTAATAGATCGATCAATTTTTGTTATAGTGGTGGGAGAAATCTCTTCTAAGTTTACGAAAAATGGATAAAGGCAGTAGATTAATGCTAGCTCCCAAATCGTATAAGGCTTTTCCATAAAATTTTTCTCCAATCGCCAAGGGTATTGTAAAGCTACCAGGGTCCTTAAGCTTTTAAGAAAACTTCTTTTGAATTATTGCACTACATTATTCACTCAGTGCAATAGTCTCATAAGCTTCAAACTTACTCTTCTTGTTTAATATATATTTCATGAATTTAGCATAACTCAACATTTGTTCCTTAGCTTCCGCTAACGTAATATTGATTGTCAGCTTCTTAAATATCTCAAAAAATTTTTAAAATTGTTGAACAAGCTTTTGTTGTCTCAGTCTTTGAGGAAAAAGAGGTGGTGGTCTTTCTAAATCAATTTTAGTTGGAGAGACAGATTGTTCTGGGTCTTTAGAAATATTTTCTTTAGGTTCTTCAATCCCCCTCTCAACTTCAATCTCTTTTTGACTTCCAACTTTTAATTTCTTTCCACTCCTAAGTTAAGCAACTTTAAGTTGTTCTTGTTCCATTCCTTTGTCTTTAGGATTTACTTCAACATTACTAGGAAGTGTTCCTTGGTGTTTATTGCTAAGTGCATTAGCAATTTGTCCCAGTTGATTCTCAATATTTCTTATTGCAACACATTGAAATTGCATCTAATTACCCATTTGCAAAACTACTTATTCTATAGACAACTTTTTTTTCCTTAAATTGTTGGTTATTGAAGTTATGAGGATAAGAAGGTCGATAGTTAGAATTATCCTGATTGTTTCAATTTCTTGTTGGGTTTGCTTGATTGTTCCCCCATTGTTAATTTCCACCATCAGAATTATTCCAGTTAAAATTAGGGTGGTTTTTCCAACTTGGGTTATAAAAGTTTGAATATGGGTTATTGGTTTTATTAGCAACTACACGCAACATTTCTAGTGATTGAGAATCCCCGGTATGTCCTAATAAATTTTCTTCACTTGCTTGAGGTATTTGGGAAAAATTCATAACATAATTATCTAAATTCTTAGATAATGCGGCAACTTGAGCTACTAAGATGGTAAAAACATCATTATCATGAATACTAACCACTCTTTTAGAATTTATCATTTCTGAGGGCCATTTGAAAATTATTAGTGGTCATTGTTGACCTCACTTTTGTGTGGATCTTAAAATAATATCCATAGACCAGACATGTCTTGAGTAACTCTCTAGCTTAGGATTCTCAAACAATTCATAAAGAGCTAAGAATGATCATCATGATCATTAAGGCAAAGGGTCTATCAACATGAACTCCTTTGAACTTATCTAGGGTCCCCAAAACCATAAAAACATAATTAACTCCCAAAATGCCCCTTTTGGGCTTCAACCATGATGACATCTTAAAATGATCAGATCAGCAATCGTAAACCCTAATCTAGTCAAACTTTGACCTAATGGTCATTACATTGACTATAAGGTCAATATTGCCACCCAATTGACCCAATGGGTCAACCTTAACCCAACTGGTCAAAATTGGTCAACTTAGCCCACTGAGTCAATTTAAACCCTAAATTGGTCAAATTGGTTAATTTTGTACCTTATGGTCACCAAAATGACCATTTGGTCATACATAAACCTAAATGATTACCATATGGTCAAGACATCACCATATGGTCAATTTGACCATCCTGGTCAACCTTGGTTAAACCTAAGTCATACCACCAAATCCAAGGACCCCATGATTGAACTAACCATGACATGGCCAAGTAAGTCATCCTGGTCAACCATGGTCAACTTGGTCAAAATTGGTCAACATTACCATTTTTGGTCAAAATTAGGGCTTTTCATCAAATTATTCTATTCTCTTCATTAATTAATTATTTAATTAGTTAAAGAAGAGTTAAATTAAAGATTATTAGACCTAGGGTTAAGTTTAAAATATTGATTTAAACCCATGGCAATACAAATCCATGACCACATAAAAAATCATATTTTTACGCTTATACCCTAAACCATCATATGATAAATTATTAATGGGTCATCCATGACACATGAAATACCCATGAAATAATTAATTTTCAACAAATAACCCAAGATAAAGGGTTATCATAAGGGTATCATGAAGGAAATAATGAGGTGGCATTCCCTCATGAATCCTTAAAAATGGATGTGGTCAGCTCATCCCTCAGCTTCACCATTCACCAATGAAGAAGAGGCTCATATGAACCCTACCCCTCTCATGATTAGGGCAATCATAAGCATGACATAAAAAATGATGATGAGGGGTATGTGTTACCCCATCCTCAAGATCATTAATTAACCAACAAAGCTTACATCGGGAAGGTTGATTCAGGCCATTTGAGTAGCCATATCCACATCATGAGCTACCCAATGGAAGCAAGACAAGAGCAAAATCCAAATTTTGCCTTCATGGAACCTCATGTTAGAAAGCTTGGAAGGACTCAAACATGGTTATCTCCAAGCCTTGATCTTATCCTCAGTTATCCCGGGGATGTTATCTTCCTCCCCAGATAAAACTTAAGCTCCATAGCCACCATGAATGGCTGTAAAAAGGGACAAACCATGAGCTACCAGAGGAGGGGACCAAGACATAACCCCCAATTCCTGAAATACCCAAGTAAGAAATTGTTGCCCTTAACCTAAGGAGTTGAACCCCCATGGTTCCAGCCCCTGACCTCCACTGACTTGCTCCAATTTTACTCCCTAAATCCAGGACATATTTCAGGTTTGGCATTAAATCACTCAAAATCTCAAATTAACAATTCCAACACCATCCCTGAGCCTTACGACCAAGTTCTTAATCAAAATTGAGCCTTCCCGTGATCTTTAACCTATTCCAAGACCAACCGGTGGAGTTGTTTTGGCTTGGATTTAGCTTGCCTCAATTTCATCCCAAATTGGACACACAGGAAGCTTCGTGACAACATAATGATCGCTCCTATCAAACTTGATTGAAGCTTCATTTCATCAAAACCAGGTATGGCCATTTTGACCTAATCCTTGCTCAGGTTTAGTCTTTTGTGAAGAAGACTATTTCACAATATCCATATCACCATATAGATATGCTCGCCTCTTCGAGATGAAACTTTAGGAACAATTTCCATAAAGTTTCATCAAGAATCGAGCGAGATTTTAAGTCCTAATCACGAACGACTCTCGATTCGTCTTTCCTTTAGGACGATGAGCCGATGCCATCCATTTACGTTTTTTGAAAATGGATGGCTTTGATCAAGCCAGACTGCGAAGCTATCCATATGAAATAGATAGAACCGCAGACCATGTGGCCCGCATGTAAAGCTCATCCATTGAAATCACGCTGCGTGTGATTTTGACACATCTGAGGATGTGCTGGCGCTTGCGTAGAATAATAAAAAATTAAGATTTAATTAAATCAAAAAATTCATAAAATCTTCAAAAATTCATATCTTGACATAAAAAAATCACAAAAATATGACAAAACATCCCTGGATTCAGACAAATGAGGAGAAAATTACAGAAGTGAAATCAAAATATAATTAATCATATTTAATTTTTAATTAATTAATTACTCTTTGGAGTAATTTAATTAATAAAAAAATATTTATAATTTCAAAAATTTGTCAAATTTTAGGGATTAACCCTTAAGCCTCTAAGAACATCCCCTGATTTTTCCAAGGCTAGGAAAATTCCCTAGGAATCAATTTTCTAATTTCTATCAAATTTTGTAATTACTCTTAAAAGTAATTATAAAAATTTAAGAAATTGGAAATTAAATTTGAAAATTGTTAGAAAATATAGAGGGACAATATTAAACTCTAAAATGATAATATCTAGCCATTAGAAAATTTAAAAATGGCATTTCTACCTCTAGGGTCAAAACTGTAAAATTCAAAATTACATTTTAATCCCTAAATCTCCTTAGACTTGGATATTAGCCTTTAAGGATATATAAGGTTGACCAGACCCTAATCCTTAGATATAAGTCCCATTTAGATTAGAGAGTGAGTCCAAACCCTAACATACTTAGGGTCCACCTATCTCCTCAACCTATTGAGTTTGACCCCATAGACTTAAAGTTAAAATGACATAACATTTAAGTTAAATTAGCTTAGATTTAATCTGAACGTAGAATAAATAAGACAAAGACATTTAGAGTTAACTCATACATTATAAACCCTAATTAGTTCTATACCTTAGTTTGACTTAATTAAACTCTGCTAGACTTTAATCTTATTAGATCTAAACCATAATTAGACTTAATTAACCTAATTAAACCTTAATCACATTAGGTTTAACTCAATAAACCCTAATTAAGTCTAAACCACAATTAGACTTAATTAAACTTTGTTAGACCTTAATCACATTAGGTTTGACTCAACAAACCCTAATTAAGTCTAAACCACAGTCAAACTTAATTAAACTCTGAAAACATGATTTTATGCTAATCATATTCTATTTTGTAGGTTTATTGGAGACATAAAAACAAAAATTTTTCTTTAGATTTCCTTTACATGTTATAGGGTGTGTTAACTCTATTTTGCAGGACGACATTCAGAAGAGGAATCTCAAAACAAACAAAACAAAACAAAACAACATGACATGACAAAAACAAACAACATGACATGACAAAAAAAAAAACAAAACAAAACAAAAGCTTTACGGTAGAATTGGATTCTTAGAAATCTATTACCCTATGAATAAAACATTTAATATTTCTTTCCTTAACCTTGACATTTCTTAGGAAAACAAGTGTTAACGAGAATCAGGAGTTTTCTTAGACAATTTTAACTGTCTAAGATGTAATTAACTATAGAAGCTTGCCCCTATAGGAGAACTAAGAACTCAGAATAGGTGATACATCTAAAATCTCTGGTTATTTATTTTTCATATGGTTTTCCTTATATGAGAAATCATTTCTCTATGATGTTCACCACAATGAAAAATCCTTTCAACATTTCTTTTTCTCATGTTTTTTTTATTTTTAGCCCTTTCCTTCCTTCTCCTAGTTTCTTAAAATCTTGGAATCCTTATCATGATTTAAGAGAATATATTAACCGGAGGTTGGGGCAATTAAAATAGATAAACAGAGTGGCGACTCCTTTTAATCAAAAGACACACATCCAACATGACGGGAATTGACGATGAATCGCGCGGGCACCCATCCATCCATCACACCTCCGGGCGTTGTCAGTCATTTCTTCAATTAAGGCATGAGCTTCGTTAAATGATTTTGACATTAAATATCCTCCAGCAGCAGCATCAATTATAAATCTAATGGATCCTATTAACCCATCATAAAATGTTTGAATAATTAACCAACCAAGTAAAACATGATGTGGATACTTTCTAAGGAGTTCCTTAAATCATTCCTAAGCCTCAAAAATTGACTCCCTTTCAAACTGAATAAAAGAAGTAATATCATTTCTAAGCTCAGCAGCTTTTAAAAGAGAAAAATATTTAGTCAAGAATTTTTGTTTCATTTCTCCCCAAGTTCTAATAGATCCAGGTGCTAATGAGTTTAATCATATCTTAGTTGTATCCCTTAGATAAAAGGAAAAAAGTTTAAGTCTAATCACATCATTCGATACACCATCATATTTGAACGTAGCATAAAGTTTTGGAAAACTTATAAGATGTAAATTAGGATTCTCTGTTGGTGTTCCACAAATTGATTATTTTGCACCATTTGTATTATTGCAGTTAAGTTCAAATGAGTTAATCGCTACAATAGAGATTTGAATACTTAAATGAATTTAATCTATCGTAGTGTTTGCATAATCCCTTAAAGGTCTTTGTAAATTTTGATGTTCATTTTCATTAGTAAAAGTTTCAATATTATTTTGTGATGTGTTTGTCATTTCTTAAAAATTGTGAAGCTGTTTTTACTTTCGAATTCTTCTTATGATTTGTTCTAATTCAGAATCATAGGGTACTGAACCTTCAGATCCTAAACTTCTCATACAAAAATTAAAAGTTAGAAAATAAAATACTAAAAAATCCAAATAAAATAAAATTATAGTTTTTTTCAATTTTTTCATGCAATTTTTTTTGTAGTTTTCAGGTTTTGCATATATTTTTTAAATTTTTGATTTTTTTTTGTAATTATTTTTAAATTTTTGAAAATTTCAAGCAAGTGAAACTTAAATTTTAGTAATAAAAAATTAAGTTTCAAAAACATTTCTGAAAAAGATATTTCCTTTAAAGTTTCATTTTTTCATTCGATCTCCAGCAACAGTGTTAAAAACTTCACCCAACCTGTAATTACTTAGAAATTTATGTTCCTTAATATGCCAAAAATGTGGCCCAAATTATTTATAGCGGTTAGTGAGAACAAATATAATATGATAAAAATTAAAGAAATATTTAAAGATTTTCTTCTTGCCAATAATTCATAATCATTGTATAGTTTCAAAATTGTTTAAAAACTTTAATCTGATATTATGATAAATAGGAGTATACCTATTGTTTACTTCTTTCAAAATGTGCAAAGAACATTGACTAATCTAAAGTTGATGTCGGCATGTATAATAGTGTTGCGGAGGTTATAATCTCTCACTCCTAGATTACCCACTGTGCCCTCTTTATAGAATCTACCAGTGACCCTTAGTTCCAATATCCAAACCAAATTGATAAAAGAATCTAGCCTATCATTCTAGAAACACCAATTCTACGCTCATCAAAAATATCATCTCCCTATCTATTTGCACCCCCTCCCTCTTCGGACAATCGCGACTGCTCTTTCCAACGTAGAATGTGATACTTACAAACCAAGAAATCTTGGCCCTTTCGGGTCTATAAGTTCCTCAACATGTTTTGACAATACAAGTTACCAATTTGTAAAGTAAATGAAAGACCGATAAAAGTATCATCACAAATTTTAGGAATGAAAGAAGTTCTAAAAAAAATCAAAATCACTTACTTAATTACTTCATATTGCAAGAAGAAAGAAAGGAAACTCTCACAAAGCATGAGGATAACAAAACAAAACATATTTATAAAACTCCAATCCAAAAGTACAAGACTTAAAGACAGACACAAACACTTATCTAGAATGTTCCCTTAAGCACTCCATTGAAGTTCTCTGACTTCTCTGACTCTAACAACACATACAAGACTCACAAACTCTAGAAATGACAGACTCACAAAGAAAACTTCTCACACACTTGACACACTTACACACTATGAGACTCTATAGATCCGACCTTCTAGCCTTTTGGAATTAATCAATATTTATAGAGTTTCAAAAATGACCAAGGGTTGCTTCATACATCTCTTCAAAATTCTGCCTCATTCAATGAATCTTTTAGAAAATAACTGTGGCGCTTAGATACTAGCAAATTTCTGCATCTAACACCTAGGCGCCAGTTCAGCTGGTTTGGTATTGTTTTTCAATTTAGCCAATTTTGCTTCTTTTTTATGTATTTTTGCTCTTTTTTATTCTTAAACTCTTTTTCTTGCACCTACAACCAAAAATATAAAAATACCCTTCATTAAAGCATAATATCCTAAAAATTTGAGCATAAAATGTACATAAAAATAGGTAAATTTAAGGCTCGATCAAATAAACTAAAGAATATATGACATCTGTCTGGTCTGCAAAACCTTTATACTTGCCGACAAGAGCCCCTATTTATTATAAAAAATTAAGTAGAGTTTATATTAAGCTGGGTTCGGACATGATTCCTATAAGGGCAAGCCCCTATAGTTAATTGCACCCCTATAGTTAATTGCATCTTCCATTTGGACTAGGAGTATTAAGCTTTAGGTGGTCATGATTCATGATTTGAATTTTATTTGAAAATCAAATAGGAGTATTAAATTGATTAATTATTGACTTCAAAGTCATACCCCTAAGTTTTAGGTTCATTTTATTTTAACGAACTTCCAAATTTTAATAATTTAGAAATTTATTAACTTATCTTTTTCAATTGGGACAGTGAGGTTGGTTTCTATCAATTAAACCCCTTGTGTTTCAAACATTTAAATTAAGACCAGAGGTTACCCATTTTCCTCCTTGAATTAAGCCTAAATGATAATTAAGGCTAATTTTCCAAAATTACACATTTGCCCCTAAGGCTCTATCACTTCATAATTTGTCAAATTCAATTCAAACGACTTTGAAATTTTTATCCTACGTCATTCATGGGTCAATTAAGATATCAGAGGAAAAAAAGTGATTTTTCAAAATTTAATTTTCCTAACTTGACCAAGGTAAATCCTAATCCCTTGAAATTTTTACTGGAGGTAACTTACACCAGAGAAGCCTTTAGACCAAATTTCATGATTTTTTGAATTTTATGTGAATTTTAAGAATTACTTTAAGTTCTGGGGTATTTATTAAATATAAATATTTTAAATGGAGAAAATTAAGTTTTGTATTTTTGAAAAGTCTCCCTGAGGTCAGAGAACTCAGAGAAGAAGATTTTATTTTTTTTCTGATTTATCTTTGATTTATTGGAATTATTTTAGTGGAAATCCATTTTTAGCCTTTAAAAATTATTTTAAGCTTTAAAATACCATATTTTTATTTAGAAAATCGGGAAAAATATTCTGGTGGTTCTTAAGTGCTTAGGAAGCAATTTAGAATATTTTCACGAGTTTTATTATTTTTTGAGATTTTTATGAATTTTTAATTATTTTAAATATTTAAAAATGGGCTAAAAATGAAGTTTTTATTCTAAATATTATTTTATTTTTAAAAAATACCCCTGATCACAAAGAACTCAAAAAACTAAGTTTCATAATTTTTTGAGTTGTATTTTGATTTTTAAAAAATTATTTAAATGCCAAAAGTAATGTTTATCTTTAAAAATCAACTTAAGTTGTCAAATGAACTCAAAATATTTTAAAATTTTTATAGTGAGTTCTCTGGATCAGGAACCACAGTGGAGATAAAAAATCAAGTCATTTAAATATTTATATTTTCCAAAATTAATTATCTTAATGATTTAGGGTTTGTGAAAATTAGGTGTATTTTAAATGACTTGACTCATGAAAAATTTTCCTAAAGGCTCCTTAGTCATCATAAACCTTCCAAAATTTTCTTAGATTTTTCTAAACAACATGCTAATTTTCATAATTATTTGAGCAAATAATGCACTTAAACTTATAATAAAAAGAAAGGATCTCTATTTAGAGGTTTCCTCTGACTTTGGAAAAATCAGAGAATATTTCCCTTGACAGAGGCTACAACATGCCAAAATTTCAAACCAAGGTGATGTGTCAATATGCATGGAGAATCAAATGATTCAAAACAGTGTTCAATTAATTAAAAATAAAATATGCATCAAATGAACTTGAAATTTATTCCACATTTTCTCCTCTGTTCACTGAGCAAGAAGGTATTTTTATTTTATTTTTGTGATTTTTCTACACAAAGTTAGGATTTTTGAAGTTAAGGGAGTTTAAATAAATAGAAAAAAGCCCTATTTTTCTACTTATCCACGCGACACCTCATCATCCTACGATGGCTCCGAAACTCCACGCGGCGCACTCTTATTTGACGCCGCCATCCACGCCAGCAGCCACGCATCCCACTGTTTGTGTAAAGAAGCGCTATCTAGTTTCATCTTGCCCGTCCATTTGATACACGCACGATCAAACGGCGCGTGGTCATCGTCCCCGATAACTTAGGTCGAAAACAGTCCACCTTTGAGGCTTGAGATCTCTCTCATTTCTTAACCAAATTAAGTGAATTTTTTTTAAAATACTCATCTAAGTGAGACAAACACATCCATATGGTTAATGTGTCATGAGATCAAGCCTAAGAAAATGGAGAATCAAAATAGGATCGGGAGGAGGAGAAATTTTATACCTTTGCTCTGAGAAGGGAAGCTTCAATCAGAGGTGCTCGACACGTTCGTTGGGGCCCAAGGAGGCTAGGGATTAAGCCTCTTGCTGTAGTGTAAGGCCTAGGTGTGATTTTGATCAAGACCGATTTTGGTTGTTGATTGAACTCTATACTATGGGCTCTGTGAAAGGGGAAATTGTTGGGGCTTCTTCCTCATTCACTATTGTGAAGGTGTGGGTGAAGTTAACTTAGGTTTGGTGAACCGTGGAGATATATAGGACTCTGTCCTAGTTTCCGGCAAGGTTTCGAGCTCAAAATTGAACTCCAGCAAGGGGATTCAGGGCAATGTGATGGTTGGGTTGCATTGAGGAGGTCTCAAAGAGGCTCTGTGTGTGATTTCAGGGACTCTCTCCAAGAGATTTTCAGCACTTGGTTTAATGGCCATGGAGGTGGCCTTTTATAAAAATGGGGTTATGGTGGTTGTCATGGCCAATTAGAAGGTGTAATGTGGTGCTTAAGTGGAGGGCAGAGGAGCTCTACAACTCAATTTGGCTGAGCCGGCCTCTAGGCTTGATTTGGGTGAAGTCCCATGGGGGTGGTTCTCGGTTTTGAGCTTTTCCGGCCACTAGGCTGGCCGGTCGGCCAGGGGGAGGTGGCTAGGTGTTCACGGCATCCAGAGGAATCCATCACAACAATTTAATGCAAATGTGTTTTGATTTGGCAAAGATATCTTAAGCATGTGTATTTTTGGGAATAAGATCCATTAATTTGTGGGACCTTTGGTCCATGGCTTAGTTTATGTGGTTAGAGGTGTTTTAGCTTAGCCTTAGGGGTCAACTAATGGTTGGGGTTGAGTTAATTTGGTTGCTTTAGGGTGGTTAGGTCATATTTAGTGCATGGGTCCAAGTGGGTGCAAATGACCAAGTCTTGGGTTTGTTCTAGGCTAGACATGTCAATTAGCCCAAATAAATGTTGCTTTTGGTGTAGATGATCATAAGGAACAACTTTGGTGAAGGATGGAAGTGGTTTTGAGCTCAA
>JXCR01079353.1:4850-49024 GCA_002079205.1 Phalaenopsis hybrid cultivar
TATATATATATATAAAGGAAAACAACAAAAATATATCCACATTTTTGTGTGAGTGCTTATTTTTATAATTGTTAATTCTATTTGTGTATGTGAAGATTATAATTTGAAGGATTAGTACTTTACGATTTGGAATTAGAATGAACTATAAGATATATTCAAAAACTAAAGAATTTAACAAAATGAAAAACAATTAAATTACCAATGCATTGAAAATGAACATCAACATAAACCATTTAGAGACTATGTTAACCCTACATTAGATGAAATTCACTTAACTATACAAACTTCTGTTGTAGCTATTAATTCATTTGAACTTAAACATGCTATTACTCAAATGGTACAAAATAATCTATTTGGGGGAACACCATATGAAGATCCAAATTTACATCTTGTTAGTATTCTATAATTCTATGTTACATTTAAATATGATGGAGTGTCGAATGACGTCGTCAGGCTTATATTTTTTCCTTTTTCATTAAGGAACAAAACTAAGATGTGGTTATACTCTTTAGCACTTTGATCGATCAGAACCTGTGGAGAATTATCTCAGAATATTTTGCTAAATATTTCCCACCATTAAAAACTACTAATCTTAGAAATAATATTACATCTTTTTATTATTTTGAAAGGGAATCAATATATGAAGCTTGAGAACGATATCAAGATCTCCTAAGGAAGTGTCCACAACATGCTTTACCAGATTGGTTAATAATTAAAATATTTTATAATGGATTAGTGGGATCTCTTAGATCTATTTTTGATGGTGCTACAGGTGGATCGTTAATGACAAAACCATTTGATAAAGCATATTCGTTAATTAAAGAAATGACTACTAACAATTTTCAATGGGTCTCTGAAAGGTTAAATCCAAAAAGAGTAGCCAGTGTTCATGACTCGGACACAATTTTTATTTTGGCTTTTCAAATCATTGCAATATCAAAGGAATTGGATCAATTTGGAATGAATATATCTCAAACACCACCGGTGGCTGAGGAAACTTCATTTGAACAAATGATAGATTCTCAATCATCATATGAAACTTCGAATGAAATAAATAGTTGACTAAATAAGCCCTTTTCTAATTATTATAATCCTGGTTGGAAAAATCACCCTAATTTATGTTTGAATAATAATAACTCTAATGGTGTAGATCCATAATGGGGAACAATCAAGCAAACCCTTTGGGAAGTTGAAACAATCAAGAAAATACTAATTATAGACCTTATTATCCACATGGTTTTGACAGAAATTCACATTTTAAGAAGAAGAAATTGTATATGGAATAATTAGTATTACAAATGGGTAACCAATTACAAAGTTAGGGAGCGACAATTACAACCATTGAAAATCAATTGGGACATATTGCTACTGCACTTAGTAGTTGACCTCAAGAAACTCTTCCTAATAATGTTGAGATTAATCTTAAAGAACAGAATAAAGAGCAAATTAAAGTTATACAACTAAGAAGTGGAAACGAAAGTTCAAAAAGAGATTAAAGTTGAGAAATAAGGGGTGGAAATTGAAAAATCTAAGGAAGATTTTTATCATGATTCAAAACATCCTATTAAACTAATAAAAATTACTGTAGAAAAACCACCACCGCCATTTCTTTAAAGATTAATTCAACAAAAATTAGATAAAAAATTTATAAACTTTTTGAATATATTTAAGAAACTAACGTTAAACATTTCATTTGCTGAAGCCTTTGAACAAAAGTCGAGTTATGTAAAGTTTATGAAAGATTAGCTTAATAGAAGAGGAAGTTTACAGATAATGAGACAGTTGCACATAGTGAAGAGTGTAGCGCTATAATTCAAAAAAAACTTCCTGAAAAACTTAATGATCCTTGTAGTTTTACTATTTCATATGCTATTGGTGAAATATTGTTTGGAAAAGTTTTATGTGATTTGGGATCCAGTATTACTCTTATGCTTCTATCTATTTTTAGAATTTTAGGATTAGGAGAGATTTCCATTACTATAGTAACCCTTCAGTTAGTTGATCGTCTGACCACCAACGTAAAGGAGTTGTAGAAGATCTATTGGTAGAGGTTGATAAATTTATCTTTCCTGTGGACTTAATTGTGTTAGATATAGAGGAAAAAAAAGAAATTCCAATCATTTTAGGGAGACTTTTTCTTGTAACTAGAAGAGCTGTGATAGATGTTCAAAAATGTAAGTTAATCATGAGATTCAATGATAAAAAATTTACATTTAATATATCAAAATCCATGAAATACCCAAAAAAGGAAAAGATGATGAATGCTTCAGGATGGAAATTTGCAATTATTTGAGTAACAATGATTTTTCAAAATTTTTTTAAGAGAAAACAAAACAAGATGATTATAAACATGAGGATGAGGACAAAATGCAAGATATGTCCATTGAAATACGTAATAAAGATTTACATTATGTTCCAAAAAGATTTGAACTGTTATACACTACAAAAAAAAATAAAAATCTTATTCCTTCAATTGAAATACCTCCTGAACTCAATATGAAAGTACTCTCTACACATTTAAAATATACCTTTTTAGGATATTTATCTACATTACCTGTTATAGTATCCTCAGAGTTAACTGAATTACAATAAAAAAAATTACTAGAGATTTTAATAAAATATATAAAAGACTTTTGATGGACAGTAGCTGATATCAAAGGAACCGGTACTTCGATTTGTTTGCATAGAATTCTATTATAAGGACAGCATGAACCTAAAGATGATCCTCATAGGAGATTAAACCCTATAATGAATGAAGTGGTTAAGAAAGAAATTTTAAAATGGTTAGTTGCTGGAATTATTCATCCTACCTATGAGTGTGCGTGGATAAGTCAAATTCACTACATTCCAAAGAAAAGGAGTGTGACTGTTGTTGTCAATGAGAAAGAAGATATAATACCAATACAATAAGTCATTGGTTGGTGAATCTATATTAACTATAAAAAATTAAACTCTGCCACTAGGAAAGATCACTTTCCTTTACCTATTTCTAGAACAAATGGTGGATAGACTAGTTAGGCACAAATATTTTTTCTTTTTAGATGGATATACTAGTTATCATCAAATGCATATTGTCTTGAGGAACATGAGAAGACTACATTTACTAGTCCTTATGGTACTTTTATTTTTAGAAGACTGCCATTTTTTATGTAATGCATCTGTAACATTTCAAAAATGTATGATGTCTATATTTTATGATTTAGTTGAAAAAGGAATATAAGTTTTTATGGATGAATTTTCAGTTTTCAAAACTTTTTTTGAATCGTGTTTAATCCATTTACAAAAAGTTTTAGGATGATGTGAAAAGATAAATTTACTATTAAGTTGGGTGAAATGCTAATTTATGGTTGTAAGAGGAATTATACTTGAACATAAAATTTCTAAAAATGGTATGGAAGTAGATCAAGCAAAAATTCAAGTTATTGCTAAAATATCTCCTTCTACTACATTGAGAGGGGTGATTCACCAGAAATATATGCATTTTTAGAACTACATTTTGTACTCGTTTTTGGTGATATTGCACTTAAAAGGAATGTACTTTTCTTATTTTATTGCAGGTTGTTGATTTTTAGGACTTGGAGAAAAAAGTATGGAATTTGGAGTCAAAACAGAGTTTTTGAAGAATTGTTCAGCACCGACGGTGCCAGTTGATAGAGAGCGCGGTCTAATTAAATGGCCACTGGTGCCGAAGATGCCAATATCGGTGCAGTCCCTATTTCTAGAAGATTCAATGAATTTGGACGCTTTTTTAAGAGCATTTTGATTCACCTATTGCAAAATCGACCTTAGGCTCTATTTAGAGTCAAAATTGATCAGAAAAAATCCCCCTTTCGCACCCTTAAACCACTTTTCACTCTCTTCCACGCTATTGTACATTCCTTACAACCACTTAAAGTCCATTAGTCATTTATTTTTATTATAGTTTTGAGTTTTATTGGTGAGTTTAAGTGTGAATTCTTCTCTAAGAGTGTGGGAGAGGGAGAGAAGTGAGAGATTTCTTCTTTCTACATTTCCTAAGAGAGGCTATTAGAAAGAGCTCCATATAATTGTTGTTTATTTACTATTATTGTATAAACTTTCTTTTATATATGAAATTTATGTTTTGTTGTATCTTTTTCATGAAGTCTGAGTTGTTTCATTTATATTTCTCCCTACTCTGAGATATGGTTAAATGAAGAGATAATTTGGACGTGCCAATTTTAAAATATAAAATAAATTGTCATGGTTTTTCAACTCCATTCTTAACATACTTTTCGATTTAACCAATTGAATTGTTAAAATATGTTGTGAAACATATGATCTGGAAAATGAAGTATGAGTTCTACGACAAAGTAAGAATAATATTTAAATCCATCGAGGAGTGTTTTGTTCAAGGAATTAAGTGCAAATAAATAAGGAAATATACATTGTTGGGCATTGAATTAGAGATTTAAGGGTGACAAACTAAAATAACTAATTTGATCTTGGTGTTTAAGAACTAAAGCGAGAGTTAGCCTTCAGGGGAAGAGAAGTGGGAGCTCTTAAGTGAGAGCCAGTATCCTCCTAGCCTAGCCACGAATTTTGAGACTAAACCTGATATTAGCCAATGATTTCCTATAATAATGAATCAGGGTAGAGAATTAAAATATCTCCTAATTGGCACAATACATATTTTAAACTATTTATTTCATCTTATTTCACCAAAA
The DNA here is from genome assembly GCA_002079205.1 of Phalaenopsis hybrid cultivar. Classification (NCBI taxonomy): domain Eukaryota; kingdom Viridiplantae; phylum Streptophyta; class Magnoliopsida; order Asparagales; family Orchidaceae; genus Phalaenopsis; species Phalaenopsis hybrid cultivar. Next base: position 9,536 of record JXCR01079353.1, read on the forward strand.
ACTCATTGTAGTGGGAAAGGTGCTTTTTCATATTAGAAAACTTCATTACACAAACATAGTTTAATAGTTAATGTTTTAAACATTACATTTAAATTTTGCTAGTAGTTAATAATTTAATTTTGATAATTTCTCAAACATTCAAAATTAGTGACAGTAATTTCATTTTATTTTTTTGAATTTTCTAATTAATTTTTCACTTCAAATTTAAACCTTTCTCATCGGATCGATACTTGGGATTTAAATTGAAAGTCTTGTATTGCTTGATAACGATACGTATACTTGCATAGAATCCCAACATTAAGTGTTTAATGTTATTATTCATAAAATACCACATCAAGTTTTTTGCATTGTTGTAAAGTGAAGTCAACTTTATAAATTTTACGTAACTATATTTTTTAGATAATGTTTTTAGAGTTGTTGTCGAGAAAGATAACAAAAAATTAAATAGATTTGGTAAATTAGAAAATTTAGAAATAAAATAAAAAAATATAAAATATAAAATTCAATATATATATATATATATATATATATATAACTATATATATTTAAGAATATTATTAAAAAAATTTTCTTTGCTTATTATATTTAATAATGCAAAATATTGGATCTAAAGGTTTAGTACCTTATGATTTGGAATTAGAACATACTATTAGAAAATTTTGAAAACAACAAAAAAAAATTAAAAATTTGAATGAAATGGCAAATAAATTAGATAATCAAATAATTGAAAATCGACAAAAACTTTAAAAGATTATGCTAATCCGATAGCAGATGAACTTTGCTTAACTATTCAAAATCCTAATGTTGCGCTAATTCATTTGAGCTTAAACCTGAGCAGGACCAAATGGTACAAAATAATCAGTTTAGAGGAACACCTACCAAAGATCCTAACTTACATCTTGCTAGTTTTCTTGAAATATGTGCTAGCTTTAATAATGATAGAGTGTCTAACGATGTCGTTAGGCTTAAACTTTTTTCTTTTTCATTAAGGGATAAAGCTAAAGCTTGGTTAAATTCATTAGTACTGGATCTATCAGAACATGGGGAGAATTATCACAAAAACTTTTGGCTAAATATTTTCCACCCTCGAAAACTACTAAGCTTAGAAACGATTTCACACCGTTTAGTCTATTTAAAGGGAAATTGATATATGAAGCCTGTGAAAGATTTAAGGATCTCCTTAGAAAATGTCCACACCATGCTTTATGAGATTGGTTAATCATTCAAACTTTTTATAATGGATTAGTAGGATCACTTAGACCTATTATAGATGCTGCTGCAGGAGGATCACTAATGTCAAAACAATTTGATGAAGCATACTCTTTAATAGAAGAAATGGCTACTAACAATTTTCAATGGCCCTCTGAACGGGTTAATCTTAAGAGAGTAGCTAGTATTCATGACTCTAATGCAATGTCTATATTATCATCTCAAATTGTTGTTATATCGAAAATGATTGATGAAATTTGAGTGAACTATTCTCAAAAACCACTATTATTAAAGGAAAATTCGCTAAGATAGATATTTAATACTCAATCATTTTATGAAATTTTGAATGTTATAAATAATTGAAATAATAATTCCTATTTTAATTATTATAACCCTTGATGAAAAAATCACCTTAATTTTAGTTGGAATAATTATAGCAATTCGGTGAACCCCTCAAGAAATTTAAACAACCTAGGAAATCCTAATTATCGACCTTATTATCCTCATGGATTTAACTCTAACCCTAACCCACAAGATAAGGAAAAGAAGTTGACGATGGAAGAAGTAATGTTGAATTTGGGAAATCAGATACAAAATCAAAGGGCTGCTATTAGAAATATTGAAAATCAATTAGGACTTATTGTTACTGCATTTAGTAACAGACCTTTAGGAAATCTTCCGAGTACTGTGGAAGTTAATCCAAAAGATCAAAATAAGCAGCAAATTAAAGCTATTCAATTATAAAATGGAAAAGAAGTTGAGACAAGAATCTAAAGAGAAATTGAAGTTGATAAGGAGAAGGAATAGATTGAAAGTGACCATAATGAAAATGACCAAATAAAAGTTTCTTTAGAAAAACCACTAACTTTGTTTCCTCAACGATTGAAGCAAAAGAAGAAAGACAAATAATTTACAAAATTTTTGGAAATCTTTAAAAAGTTAATGATAAACATTTCTTTCATTGAGGCAATGGAACAAATATCAAGTTATGTGAAATTTATGAAAGATATACTAAACAAAAAAGAAAGTTTGCAGATCATGAGACCATTGCACTCAGTGAAGAGTATAGTGCTATTATTCAGAAAAAGCATCCTGAAAAATTAAAAGATTCTGGTAGTTTTACTATACCTTGTGTAATTGGTGAAAAGTTTTTTGGAAAAGCTTTATGTGATTTAAGAGCGAGTATCAATCTTATGCCTCTATCATTTTTTAAACGTTTAGATTTGGGAGAGATTTCTCCTACTATAACTCCTCAGTTAGCTGATCGATCAATAACTTATTCTAAAGGAGTTATAGAAGATGTATTAGTAAAAGTTGATAAAATTATTTTTCCTATAGACTTTATAGTATTAGATATGAAGATAAAAATATTCCTATTATTTTAGAGAGACCAGTTCTTACAACAGGGAGAGCTGTGATAGATGTGCAAAAAGGAGAATTAATAATGAGAGTTAATGATCAAGAAGTAACATTAAAAATTGCAAAAGCTATAAAATATCCTACAATAAAAAAAGATACTAAATTTTTTAAGATGGAATTTACTGATTATCTATGTAATGAGCAATTTAGGAAAATGCTTGAAGGAAAATTAAAGTAAAAACAATATTGTGAGAATGAGAATGAAATAAAAGAAGAAAATTTAGATTATATTCAAGACAAATTTGAAACTTCAGATTTTTTGGAAATTGTTAAAAAAAATCTTATTCCTTCAAGTATTAAACCACCTGAACTTGAACTGAAAATATTACTTGCCCATATAAAATATGTGTTTTTAGGAGATTTATCTACATTTCCTGTTATTGTATATTTTGAGTTAACTGAAATTCAAGAAAAAAAATTAATAGAAATGTTGAAAAGATATAAAAAGTCTTTTTGGTGGACTTTAGCAGATATTAAAGGACTTAGTCCTTCAATTTGTATGCATAGAATTCTATTAGATGAACAATACAAACCTAAAGCTGATCTTCAGAAGAGATTAAAACCAATAATGAAAAAAGTTGTTAAAAAATAAACCATAAAATGGTTAGATGCTTGAATTATATATCCTATTTCAGACAGTGCTTGGGTGAGTCCAATTCATTGTGTTCCAAAGAAAGAAGGAGTGACCATTGAAGTAAATGAGAAAAATGAATTAATTTCAATAAGGCAAGTTACTGGTTGGCAAATTTGTATAGACTATAGAAAATTAAACATGGCCACCAGGAAAGATCACTTTCCTTTACCCTTTCTAGACCAAATGTTGGATAAATTGACTGGAAACAAATAGTACTGCTTTATAGAAGGATATACAGGGTGTCATCAAATTCCAATTGCTCCTAAGGATCAAGAGAAAATAACATTTACAAGCCCTTATGGAACATTTGCTTTTCGTATGATGTCAATTTTTAGTAATTATATTGACAATGGAATGGAAGTATTTATGGATGATTTCTCTATATTTGAGACTTCATTTGAATTATGTTTAAATAATTTAGAAAAAGTTTTGGAATTATGTGAAAAAATCAACCTAGTATTAAATTGGGAAAAATGTCAATTTATGGTTGCATGAGGAATTGTACTTGGGAATACAATTTTTGAAAATGGCATGAAAGTAGATCCTGCAAAAAATCCAGTTATTGAAAAATTACCACCTCCTACTACAGTTAGTGGGGTAAGAATTTTTCTAGGACATACTGGTTTCTACAGGCGTCACATAAAAACTTTTTCAAAAATAACTAAGCCATTATGCCAACTTTTAGAACAAGATATAAAATTTGATTTTAATGAGGAATGCATAAAAGCATTTGAATTATTGAAAGAAAAATTAATCACTGCAACTATAATAGTTCCACCTGATTGGGAGAAACCATTTGAAATAATGTACGATGCTAGTTATTATGCTAATTTAGCTGTGTTAGGATAAAGGCACAACAACATTTTTAAAGTAATATATTATGCTTGTAAAACTCTAAATGATGCTCAAATTAATTACACTACTACTGAAAGAGACTTATTAGCTATTGTCTATGCCTTTGATAAATTGAAACCTTATTTGATTAGAACCAAATGTATAGTGCATACAAATCATTCTTCTATTAAATACTTGATGTAAAAGCGGGATGTTAAACCAAGATTAATTAGATGAATACTTCTATTGTAAGAGTTCAATTTTGTTGTACTTGATAGAAAGGGAAATGATAATCAAATAGCTAATCATTCGTCTAGATTAAAAAAAATATTAACTAATTTTGCAAATGAAATTTTAGAAAATTTCCTTGATAAAAAATTATATAATATTGAAGAAATGAATAAACCATGGTATGCCGATATAATAAATTATATTGTAAGTGATATTCTACCACTAGATATTAAGAATCAACAATTAAAGAAATTTATATATGATTCAAAATTCTATTTTTGAGATGACCCATATTTATATAAACAATGTAAAGATCTAATTATTAGGAGTTGTGTGTCTTATGAAGGAACTCAACAAATAATTGAAAGATTTCAAGATTCTGAATTTGGAGCACATTTTGAATAAATAGAACTGAATATAAAATTTTGCAAGCTGAATTTTATTGGCCTACTATTTTTAGAGATTTTAATGAATATATTAAAACATGAGATCGATGATAGCGAGTAGGAAATATTTCTACAAGAAATGAAATGCCTCTAAATTACACATTGGAAGTTGAAATTTTTGATGTGTGGGGATTAGATTTTATGGGACCATTTATGCTTTCATTTGGAAATTTATATATATTACTTGTTATTGATTATATGTCCAAATGGATTGAAGCTGTTGTTGTACCTAAATGTGATGCTAGGAGTGTTTCTAAATTTTTAAATAAAAATATTTTTACAAGATATGGAATGTCGAGAGTAATTATTACAGATGAAGGATCCCATTTTAGAAATAAGAGAATCGAGAAAATGAAAAAAAATATATGATATTATACATAGATTCTCTATTTCTTATCATTCTCAGACAAGCGGTCTAGCAGAAATATTAAATTGTGAAATAAAACAAATTAAAAAAAAAGCTGTAAATCTCTATAAATTGGATTGGTCAGCTATATTAGATGCTGCATTATGGGCATACAAAACTACTTATAGGACTCCTATTGGAATGTCCCCATATAGACTCATTTTTCGAAAAACATGTCACTTAATAATAGAATTGGAGCATAAAACATTTTGGGCTATTAAGGAATTTAAATTTAATATAAAAGATGCTGGTGAGAAAAGATTATTGCAATTCTATGAACTTGAGGAGATTAAAAATGACGCATATGATAATGTAAAAATCTATTTAAAAAAATAAAAATATGAAATGATCGGAAGATTATTTAAAAGAAATTTGAACCTGAAAAAGAAGTTTTATTATATAATACAAGATTGAGATTATTTCCGGAAAGCTGAAATCCAGATGGCTAGGACCACTTAAAGTGATTAGAGTTTATCATCATGAAAATGTTATTATTAAAGATCCTAAAACTGGAAAGATATTTAAAGTTAATGGGCATCAATTTGAAACATTATTATGAAGGACACATGCCATAATTTAAAGAAATTTTAATGTTACGTCATCCTGATTAAACAATGGTACGTTGGGTTGAAGACGTTAAACCGAGTGCTTCGTAGGAGACAACCCATATATATATATATATATATTACTATTTTGTTTAATAAGTATTTTTAAGAAATAATAATATTTTTGAATCCTATACAATTTTATATATCATAAATTACGACAAATATTGGTATTGAAGGAAAAATTTGGAATCAAATTGAAAAAAAAAATAAGAGACATGACTTTGGCCTCTCACGCTGACATTGCCCATCTACACGAACCATGGCGTCGACAATGCCATCGAGAGCATCGACGGCGTCGCGAGCAGTTTCACTCATTCAAGACGAATGTGGCGAACTTTGGCGAAATTGCACTCCTAAATAACCGCCGAGAGGTGAAGGCCTAAGAACTGACTTGGACGACCATAAACTTCCAAATTTCAATTTTCATGGCTTTTAATTCTAGAAATACTTTCAGGTATGGATTTTTAAATAGAAGAAAGTTTATCATGTTTGATGTGCAGATATTATATGACAAGTGATTACGAAAAAGAGACTTATCAAGGAGAGAAGTTTGTCAATCATGGATTGAGTAATCCAAGTTCACAAATTGAGAAAATCATTGTATAGAGACGTTGGGAAGTTCTATGCTACGTTACCGCTGTAGTTGTTGTACCAGTAGTATAGGATATATATGCTAACTTACATGGAATTACCCAAGGAGTCATCTTACTTAGAGGTAAGGCTGTACCATTTACTCTGACTCGAATAAATGATTTGTATATGATAGAAAACGTTCAAGTCTGTCATTATACAAATTTTATACCAATGAGAGATATGATGCAAGATATATATAACTTTCTAACGGATGAAAATGATAATTAAGAAATCAGATATCTGGGATACGTTAGTTTCTCCGCTTCACTGCTTAATCGAATTTCAAAACAATGTCATTTATTCATATATGTAAAATTACTCCCTTCCATAAAGATTAGTAGAGTTACAAGAGAAAGTGTCATTTTAAACTATTGCATTAAAATGGAAAAGTCCATTGACGTGGGATTGATTATTTTCAAATCTATTATGGGTATTATTATGAATGGGCCAATATAAGGACCGGGGCTTCCTTCCACAATTTTCTTACTTTTTAGTCAATCTGAAGTGTCATATGAAAGTTGGGAGAAAGTATTATTACCTTGGGAGCCCATGATTCCTATTGATAATTACTATATTAGGAATAGGAATGAAGCATTAGATGTTATCTTGGATCATTCATCACATGCTTCAACGCCTTTAATGCCACAACTTATTAGAAGATCAATAACTTTGGAGAAGAAAATGAAGAAGATATAAAGAGAACTTCAGAGTATTATGAATGCAATATGAAATATTAACTACCTTTTTGATCACTTAGATTGGGGGATGAAGGAGAACTTTGATCATACTGGAAAATTGAAGTAGGATTGGTGCAGATGTTCAAGAAAAATGAATGGATCGATGAAAATTTGACTAATCAATTCCCGTACTGACCCTTTTACAATTTGTACGTACATTACCAGTCTATGGGAGATATTAGAGGAGAAAGTACAGAAGATGAAGCAGAATAATTGAAGAAGTTGGACTCTATACTATTTTAAAGTAATTACGTTTTTAATGTGATTGTATGGATTTAATTTACTTTACTTTACTAACTTTGATTGTGTATATAGTTTTGTGTCAGCGTTCTAATGTTTTGGCTTGATTTTGAAGCTGAATTATAATTTAGTTTGCTTTATGTATGTGAAATTGTGATTAGAAAAATGTATTTGTAAAAAGTGTATTTTCATTTATAAAAGTTAGATTGGTGTTGTTTGTGAAAATGCATGTTTGCGAATTATTTTAAGATGAAAATTAGTGTTCAAAAAAACTAAATAGCTTTGGAGTGAATTGAAAGAAAGTTAAAAATTATGAAAATAAAAAAAAAATGAATTTTTGGACACTAGCGCCGACAGCGACCTCGACCCAAAAACCACACAAACACCTTAAAATTTGTAATTTGCACAGTAAAAACACCATTTTTACCCTTTCGGTCAACTTCAACCTTCGGTTTTTGCACCTAGGGCTTACTATTGCATGGATTTGAGGCGATTTTAAGGCAAATGAAGTTCGGATTTCATCTTCTTTAGGTAAGAGCTACACTTTGAACTCAAAATTTTTTATTTTCACCATGGATTTATCTTACACTGCCGAGATATGAAATTTTGAAATTTTTTAGAAAATCTTAAGAAAATCTTTTGGTGAAGAACTCTTACTTAGTAGATTTAAGTTTAAAACGTTCCACATTGTGATTTGCATAATTTTTAGGAATTTATTTGGGTTTTATCAAATTTTCTTAGATTACCATGGCATCGAGAATGAGCAAGAAAAAGAGAAAAGTGCATTTTGATGATCAAGATTTTGTCAACTACAAGGCTAACATTTGTTTCAATAGTCTACTTGCAACTAAGAAAGTAATTATGGATCAAGGATTTAAAAATCTGGGTGGAGAAGTTGAAAGATTAATCAATGCTCGGTAGTGGGAGAATTTTTGTTACTTTACTGTCGAGGCTATTATTGGTGTAGTGATGGGGTTCTATGCCAACTTTATAGAAAATTCCGAAGACTACGTGTTTGTTCGTGAGAAAATGATAAAATTTACTCCAAAGAAAATTAATGAATTTTATCAGTTAGAAGATGTGTATAGCTGCCAGTACAAATAATTTTCTAGTACAAATGAGACCTTCGATGAAGTTATTTCTTTTCTTACTGATGGAAGAGGAGGTTGGAAGGTGAAGAATAATGTTAAGGTAAAGTTTTCTCTTTCTATGTTAAGTGTAGTATCTAAAGCCTGACACTACTTTATTTTTGGTAGAATGATACCAACAAATCATCATATTGAGGTTACAACATGTAGATCCATCAAGATCTTCTGTATCAAGTAGATGAGAAGGGTAGATGTAGGCTCTATTGTTTATAGAAACACTCGTTCTATTGCTTTGTAAGAGATTATTGGTGGTTTAGAGCACCCTGCCCTGATCTTCACACCATGTGAACAGGCAGGAGTTGATTTTACAATGGATGAGGTAAGGATTGAACCTCTAAAAACAATTGGGCCTGCCAATATTAAGACTTATGAATCTCGTGTTGGACAGAGATCTGAATGTAGGAGTAGGGATATTCCTTCTACTTCACGTACCATTATTTCTAGTACCCCTACTCTCCAAGAACTTATGGAGCAGATGATGATCTAACAGGGAGATATCTTGAGAATGGAAACTAGAATGGAAAATATGGAGGCAAAAAATGCACACAATGATGATTTGACAAAACAAAAGTTTGAATATGATGTTGCTTATGATGATGCAATGGTCAAATACATGAGGGGTGACCACTCAATTCAGTTTCCTACTCACCTTGTTTTTACCCCGTATCAGCAGCAAAACTTAGATATGGAAGAAGAAGAAGATGATGATTGGAGATGTTTTAGTTTGATTTTTTTTAGTTTATGTTTGATTGTACTTTATTGTTGTGATTGTTTGTTTTTGGAGTGTGACACTTTGCTTAAATATTATGTTGTATTGCAAACAGTAGATTTGTGAAACTATTTATACATTGGAAATTATTTTAGTACAGTTGTTAAGTTTTTAGTACTTTGTTTAATGTATTTGTAGTTAACTCTTTCTCATCAAATTTTTTTATGTATTATGTATTATTTAATGTTTTGAGTCTTGTAGCTTTTCATATTAGCACATGTAATATTTCAGAGTTAAGTCAATATCAGAACCTTCATTTGGTAAGTTTTTCCTTTATGTATTAAATATTTTCTTTCACCCTTTATTTTTTCAGTTTTTCATGCTAAATCTCTTAAAAATTTAATTTTGGTGGGGGGGGGTGTGGGGCGAAGAAAAATTCCTTTTAAAAGAAAAGAAACTTAATTTTGATTGTCCTTAATTAGCTATATTTTCAAAATATTTTAAAATTTAACATGACCTTTGTATTAGAGAGTAACTTTAGATAATAGATTTATGTTTCTAAATATATAGTAAACTTAAGTAAAAATTCTCAATAATAAAAGTTAACTTTAAATATTAAGATATTTGGTATAAGAGAATAAAACTATGTTTTTCTATTGTAAGTAAAAGAATTTGTATTTTTTAAGTATTAAAAATCTTAGAGATTCATGTAAGAAGAAAAGAATAAAACTTTATGAAAAATTGTTTAGCTAATTAAAATTTATAAGTGAATGAATGTGAAAAGTTTTTAACTTTAAGAAGAAGATCGTGAAGTTCAAAATCATTAAAGACTATCCAGATATAGTAATCCTCACATAAAAAAAGAAATGAAAAGAAAAAGGATTGAAAATGATCCTGAAATGAAAAGAAAAGAAAAAAAATGTTAGGAGAAGCTTGAGGAGACGCCTAATTAAAAATTGGCTTCACTTTAATCAACTTAAAGAGGAAGGCTTGGCTACATTTTCTAAACTTATATTTCAGTGTTACTAGTAAAATTTCATGAAGTTCTTTTTTATTTGGATATTCTATGTGGCTTTATTATGAATAATTTATACTTTTCTTTGAAAAGAATAAAGAATCAAAAATCATAAACTTGACTCCTAGATATTCTTATACATTTAATATTAACTAGAGTTATTTTACATTTTTCTTAAGTTATACAATTGTATTTAGTAGACTAAAATTTGGAAATCTAGAAGTTAAAATCTTTGCCATGAGTCATATTTTTATATTGTAAAGGAGTTACTTGAGGACAAGTAACATTTAAGTTTGGGGGATTTTGATACACAAAAAATATATGCATTTTTAGATCTATATTCTAACTCATTCTTGGTGACATTGCACTTTAAAGGAAGTTATTTTTCATGTTTTATTACAGGTTGTTGATTTTTAGGACTTAGAGTAAAAAATAAGCAAAAAGGATAGAATTTGAAGTCAAAACGTGGTTTTTGAATAATTGTTTAGCGCCAACGGCGCCAGACTGGGCGCCAACGGTGCCATTTGGTAGAGAGCGCGGTCTAATTAAATGGCCACTGGCATCGACGATGCCAAAATGGGCGTCAACGATGCCAATGTCGGTGCAGACCCTATTTCTAGAAGATTCAACAAATTTGCACGCTTTTTGAAGAGTTTTTGGATGCACCCATTGGAAAACCGACCTTAGGCTCTATTTAGATCAAAAATTGATTAAATAAGAGCCCCTTCGCACCCATCAACCACTTTTCACTCTCTTCCATGCTATTCTACATTTCCTATAGCCACTTAGAGTCGATTAGTCATTTATTTTCTTTTTAGACTTGAGTTTTTGTGGTGAGTTTAAGTGTGAATTCTTCTCTAACATTGTTGGAGAGGGAGAGAAGTGAAAATTTTCTTCTTCCTACATTTCCTAAGAGAGGCTACAAGGAATTTGCTTTGAGAAAGAGTTTCAGATAAGTGTTGTTTGTTTATTATTGTTATTTGAACTTTCTTTTATATATGAAATTTATGTTTTGTTGTATCTTTTTCATGAAATTTGAGTAGTTTCCTTTATCTTTCTCCCTACTTTGATATATGATGAAATGAAGAGATAATTTGGATGTGTCAATGTTAAAATATAAAATAAATTGTGATGGTTTTTTAACTTCATTCTTAATTTACTTTTTGATTTGGCCAATCGAATTATTAAACTATGTTGTGAAACATATGATCAAGGAAATGGAGTATGAGTTCTACAACAGAGTGAGAATCACATTTAAATCCATAGAGGAGTGTTTTGTTCATGGAATTAAGTGCAAATAAATAGGGAAATATACATTGTTGGGCGTTCAATTGGAGTTTTTAGGGTGACAGACTAGAATCCCCAATTTGATCTTAGTGTTTAAGAACTAAAGCGAGAGTTAGCCTTCAGGGGAAGAGAAGTGGGAGCTCTCGAGTGAGAGTCAGTGTCCTCCTAGCCTAGCCACTAATTTAGGGACTAAACATGAGATTAGCCAATGATTTTCTATAACATTGAATTAGGGTAGATAATTAAAATTGATCCTGTTTGGCGCAATACATATTTAAACCATTTATTTCATCTCATTTCACCAAAAACTCATTGTAGTTGGAAAGATTCTTTTTCATATTAGAAAACTTCATCATATAAACATAGTTTAGTAGTTACTGTTTTAAACTTTACATTTAAATTTTGCTAGTAGTTAATAATTTAGTTCTGCTAATATCTCAAACATCCAAAATTAGTGACAGTAATTTCTTTTTATTTATGTGAATTTTCTAGTTAATTTATCATTTCAAATTTAAACCTTCCTCATGGGATTGATATTTGAGACTTAAATAGAAAGTCTTGTATGACTTGATAACGATACGTATACTTGCGTAGAATCCCTACATTAAGTGCTTAATGTTTTTATTCATAAAATACCACATCATGTTTTTGGCATCGTTGTAAAGCCGAGTCAACTTTATAAATTTTACACAACTATATTTTTGGGGATGAAGGGGTTAGATGATTTTTAGGATATATTGGTTTCTACTGGCAATATATTGAAGATTTTTCAAAAATTACTAATCCTCTATGCCAACCATTAGAAAAAGGCGCAAAATTTGATTTTAACAGAAAATGCATTGTTGACCTCACTTTTGGCTAAGGTCTTATCTTTCCTCTTTAGTAGCCTAGGGTCTAGCCATAGAACTTTCTTGTTGACTACTTCTAGAGGAGTAGAAAAGGAACCCTCACCGTTAGAAACTCTAAACCATTCTTTGCTCAACTTGAAGTACCACGTATTGGTCCTAATCTCTAGCACTTAGTAGGTGGGGTCAATATGGGAGAACTCAAGGTGATTCCCCATAAAACTGCTTGGCCTTAGAGCTAACCCTAGGTGTTGCTCTGGAGTTGGTTCATTCACTTGCACTCACTTTTACTCATTTTCACTCATAACCCTAAGCCCAAACTTTGTTAACTTTGATCCCTTGATCCTTTGAGAGACTCATGTAGATGCTCCCCTAGACCCACTAGCCTTAGGCTGGGGGTTTAGCTAGGACTAGTACATAAAGGACCTAAATGGGGATTCTATTTGTCAATGGCTCACATGGAATGGTTGGCACAGCAATTTTACCAAAATATCCAACTTGGCCTTTTGCCCCCCGGACCTACCCAAATTACTTAAATATCCCAAACCCTAAGCTTGGCCAAAAATCCCAACTTCACCTAAAATACCCAAATTTATTCAAAAGTCATTTGAAACCATTTCAAACCAAACAAATTGCCCAAAACTACCCAACACTTCCAAAATTACAAAAATACCACCAAATATGCCAAAATTACAAAAATGACCTTGGTGGCCCAATTTCTCCTAAAACCTCCAAAATCATCTTAAATGTCCTCAAAACCAATTTTGACCTTTCAATTAAACTCAATTTGATCAATTTGACTATTTTGACTAAAACCCCAAAATTGCCTTCAAAAGCCCAATTACCACAATTCATCTCAAATGTCCATCAATTTGACCCCAATTTCCCCCAATTTCAATTCTAAACTCAAATTTATCATAAAAAAAATGCAATTCAAACCAAATCAAAGTTTAATTGACCCACATTTAAGTCCAATTTCAAACCAAATAAAAAGGCCCCACTTTGGCTTAAAATCAAAATCCCATTCAATTGAACCCCCAAATCTATTCAATTACCTCAATTGTGAATTATAAACTCTTTAAAATGTTCTCATACATCAAATTGAATCTTAAATTAACCTTGATCAAGCTTTAATTTCACTCAATTTTTGACCTAAGTCCAAAATTCCCAAATTTACCCCAATTTAGCCATGTGCCCAAATTACACAAAATTGAATGCCCAAACCCAAAAATTGACACCCAATAGATGTTGAGAACTTTTCATGATATTCCCTTAGACCATTTTCAACCATCAATTTGAACTTAGCCCAAATCTAGCCCAACCTAAGCCCACGTCTAACCCAACACCGTCAAAATTGACCAAATGCCAAAACCCCTCAAATTGGACCTCCAAATCAATTCAAAATCACTTCTAAACTTTTCTGAACTACTTGTGACAATCATCCAAACCAAATTGATCAATAAATTGGGCTCAATGTCATGGCTAGCCCAACTCAAACCCTACTTCTGGCCGTTTTGACCCAAATTAAACCCATGCACCAAAATTGACTTAGCCATGCCAAAGTCACCAAATTAATGACACCACAGCCACCAAATGGACCCTAGTGACCACGCTAGACTCACCTAGCCCACCCTAGATAAGCCATGGACCAATGGTCCCTTGATTTAAGGGATTTTAACCTTTGTGGGCCTAAGACAAAATAGCTCCACCATCATGAGAAATAATTAGTGGTTAATCATAATTAACCCTCCCCCTGACTCACCTGACCTCTCTGGCCACCACCACTGGCCCTACAGGCCGACCAAGTGGCCGAAAACACCAAAATTGAGAGCTCTGATTGGCTCTTAGCAATTTAAAGCCCTCCACATAAGCACTTAATTGAACCCAAATTGAAGCCCTAAGCTCCACCCTAAGCCCCTCTATTTAAACCACCTTCTCCATGGCTAAAAGAGAGCTAACAAAAATCCTAAGGGAAACTCTGCCAAAATCTCACCACTGACTCTCCAAGCATTCCTAAACTCAAGAAAACCATCTTCCCCCTCTGGTTCTCTCTGTGAGAGTTCAAATTTGTGCTCAAAATTAGGCCAAAAGCAGGACATTTTTCCCCACACCTTCACAGACATTTTTCCCCACACCTTCACAGTCCACCAAACTTCAATTAACTATGCACACACCATCCCCATAGTGAGATAAGTTGATTTCACACGAAAGGCCCCTCTTAAACAGTCTCTAGCATAGCTCTAGACTAACACCTGAAATCGAGTTTGATCAAAAACATTGCTAGATGATTTACCAGGGCTTAAGACTTCATTTGGAGGTTTGTTAGACCAAGTCGAAGCTAGCACAACCATCTAACTCAGGCCTCCTGATACGCCTAAAAATGTACTATTTTTCATGCTATATTTTATGATGATATTGCACTTTAAAGGTATGTTTTCTTATGTTTTTGATTGTAGGTACATCTAATTGAAGAATTTGGAGTGATTGGAGCAAAAGGAACAAAAATGGACCAAAACGGAGCAAACCGGAGCAAATAGGGTCGAATTGGGGCACACTAGAGCCAAGGGGACCTAAATCAGACACTTAAGTGTCTGTGTCCAGAACTTAAGTGTCCAAAATGGCGCTTAGGCTCCACTAGACAGACAGAAGGGTGCTTAAATGACTCAGAATTGGTGCTTAGGCGTCAGAGACTATTTTTAGCACAACTTCTTCAATATACGTCGGATTTGGACAATTTTTGAAGCATTGCTTCGTGAATCTCTTGGGGACTTCATTGTAAATGAGAAAATGTACTTTATAGAAAAATTTTAGGCGGTTATATGGTTTTTTGAAGATGCACTTCATGCACCATTTGAAAGATTCAATAAATATGGACAGTTTTAAAGAGACACTTAAGAATCTCTTAGAAAATTATAAAGAAAATGGTTGGAAATGTTTTTAAAACATCTCTTGGACTTTAGAATAAATTAGAAAGAGGAGAAGAAAACTTGGAGAAGAGGAAGAAGGCTTGGGTGTGAGCCCTAAGCAGGGCGGCAAGGTGAGAGAGAAAGAGAGAGAGTGAGAGATTTCTTCTTTTCTTTTCACTTTATTCTTGGGAGAGATTGTAAGGAGATTGCTTTTGCTATACAAGGAGAGTTTGATTTTCATAAGAGATAAGCACTTTAATTTTATTTTGATTTGAATCTAGTACTTTGTTTGTATGGTTTCAAACTCTTGTTCAATGAAAAGTTCTTGTTGTTTCTCGATGTGTAGTGAGTAGTTTTCTTTACTCTTCCCTCTTGTAATGAGTTGGTATGCATGTGTAGGATATAGAATTGAGTAGAGTGAGATTATATTGTGATGATTTTACTTTGTTCTTCATTTACATGTAAACTTGATCAACTTGCATGTTAAAATCTGTTGTAAGTACATGTAAGATCCGAGATGGTGTTGTCTCAATCAACTGTGGTAGAATAACATGAGATTGTATAGATGAGAATGTAGTCTATATGATTGAGTGAAAATAAATAGGAAAATAATCTTTAATGGGTGTAGAATTAAAGGACTATACAGTGACAGGTTAAAGCCCCCTAATTTAGTCTATTGTTTTAGATTTTGATGCGAGATGTTAGCCTCCAGGTGGAGGGCTAAGAGAGAACTCTAGAGTGGGAGCTAGTATCTTCCTTACCTAGCCCGTCTTTAGAACTATTCAAACTTTAGAATAACTAATATTCTTTATAGAATCTCTAGTAAGGGTAAAGAATATAAATTTTCTTATTTGTCATAATCTTTCTCACTACTTGTTTTACTTTTACACATGTCACTAATTTCATTGCATGAGGAAAAGTGCTTTTAATATATTAAACCCCACTTTCTGATTTTCACTAAGAATTTTAGTTTAAGATTAGAAGTAATATTGTAGTGATAGTTGTAGGATATAATAAAAACCAAACTTTTATCGACTTTCCAAGCTAGGGCATGTTATTTTAGACTAGAACTTCTCTTGAAAGCCACTGTGATTAACCTCGGTCTTCGTAGGATAAATATTCAGGGCTTAATCAGAAAGCTCTATATTACTTGAAAATGATACGTATACTTGCGTAGAATCCCTAGAAATATAATTGAAATCTCACTTTTCTTGGGATCATGTTTTCAGTGTAATTATCGGGGATTAAAATCTTTAAGTAGTGGTGTCAACTTCTTAAATTCTACATATAAAAAATAATATCGAGATTAAGTTTTTGGCGCCTTTGTCGGGGATCGCAACGGTTGATCTTGACTTTTAGGAGAATTTTAGTTGAAGTAATTAGGCTTAGACTTGGAAAGTGTATTGTCGTAAAAACTATTTTTGTGTAAAAATTATTTTTTGTATGAAAATTTGTTGTGAAAAAATTATTTGCTCGAAAAACAAGGTGTTTGTGAAAATGTTTTGTTGTGTTGAATATATTTTTTATTTTATTTTTTTAGTTGTTAATGTATTGTTTGTTGTGTTGCATATGCAAAACAAAGGATCTATAAGACTGGTGTCTTATGATACAAAGTTATAAAAAAAGAAAAAAATCAAAAAATATGAAGGATTTGAAATACTAGAAATGGAAATGGAAAACATTCAAAATAAGAACCTTGAAAATCATCATAAATCATTGAGGGATTATGTAAATCCTACGACAGATGAAATTCACTCAAGTATACAAACCCCTGTCGTAGAAGCTGACTCGTTTTAAATAGATCTATCGATTATCCAACTAGTGGAGAACAACCAGTTTGGGGGAACTTTTTTGGAGAATACCTATTTACACTTATCAAATTTTCTAGAACTTTGTGCTACATTTTGTTATAACAGCATGTCAGATGATACTGTTAGACTAAGGTTTTTTTTTTCTCACTAAGGGATAAGGCTAAAATGTGGTTATACTCATTAGCACGTGGCTCTATTAAAAATTGGGAGGATTTAACTCAGAAATTGTTAGCTAAGTATTTTCCACCTTCAAGGACAACTAAACTTAGAAACAATATTATCTAATTTTGTTACTATGAAGGGGAATCAATATACGAAGCTTGTGAAAGATTTAAGGAACTCCTAAGAAAGTGTCCACACAGTGCTCTGCCCATTTGGTTAATCATTCAAACTTTTTATAACGGGTTAGTAGGATCCCTTAAGTTTACAGTTGATGTTGCCGCTGGTGGATCATTAATGTCAAAATCATTTGATGAAGCATATGTGTTAATTGAAGAAATGGCTGCAAATGAATTTCAATGGCCTTCTGTAAGGGTAAATCCTAAGAATGTAGCTAGTATTCATGATACAGCTGCGATTGCAACTCTAGCTTCTCAGATTGCTGCAATATCAAGTAAGTTGGACCATTTTGGAATGAACCAGCCTCAATTTACTCCAGTAAGTGAGGAAAGTTCATTAGGGCATATGATTAACTCTAACTTGTAATATAAGACTTTAAATACCATAAAAAACCCATATTCTAACTTTTACAACCCAAGTTGGAAGGACCATCTAATTTTAATTGGTATCATACTACTGATGGTGGAAACCAAAAATGGGAAAATAATAAAAAATGGGCATATGATTGATTTTAACTTATCATATGAAACTTTAAATATCATAAACAACTCGTATTCTAACTTTTATAACCTAGGTTGGAAGAACTATCCTAATTTTAACTGATATCATACTATAGTGGTGGAAACCAACAATGAGAAAATAATCATGCAAATTCTAATGAAAGTTGGAATATTCAAGGGCACATAAACTATAGACCTTCATATATATCGGACCATAATGATGACCAACAATTTAAGCATAAGATGTCTTTAGAAGAAGTGGTATTGCAAATGGGAGACCAGTTGCAAGGTCAAAATGCTGCGATTAGAAACTTAGAGAATCAACTGGGACAAATTGCTAATTCACTTAACAATAAACCCCAAGGAACACTTCCTAACAACACTGAGATCAACCTTAAAGAGAAAAATGATGAACAAATAGACATTGTCCAATTAAGAAGTGGAAGAGAGATAGAGGGTGTGGTTAGAAAAACGAAAGAAGTTGTGAGAGAAACAAATAGAACTAAAAGACCTAAAGAACATTGTTCTAAGGATCTGGAAAAATTAATATCTCCAACTAAAATCAATTTAGAAAGACCACCACCTCCCATTTCCCAAAGACTGAGTTGGATAAACAATTTTCAAAGTTCATGGATGTACTTAAAAAGTTGACGATAAATATTCCTTTCCCTGAACTTTTGGAATAGATGTCAAGTTATACAAAGTTTATGAAGGAGATATTAAACAAGAAAAGGAAGTTTGGTGATTACGAGACAGTTACACTAAGTGATGAGTGCAGCGCTATACTTCATAAAAAACTTCCTCGAAAACTTAAAGATCCTTGTAGTTTAACAGTTCCTTGTGCAATTGGAGAAAGATTATGTGGAAAAGCTTTATGTGATTTAGGATCGAGCATTAATGTGATGAGTCTATCAATATTTAGAATGTTAGGTTTAGTCGATATTTCTCCCACTACTATAACCCTTCGGTTAGTTGATTGATCTATCATTTATCCAAAAGAAGTCATAGAAGACGTGCTTGTTAAAGTGGATAAATTTATCTTTTCTATGGACTTTATTGTATTAGATATGGAGGAAGATAAAGAAAATCTAATTATTTTGGGGAGACCTTTTCTTATTATTGGACAAGCTATGATAGATGCACAAAAAGGAGAGTTGACTATGAATATTAATGACCATGAAACCACTTTTGATGTTTTAAAGGATTTGAAGTATCCAACTGAGAAAAAAGATGATGATTATTTTAGGGTGGATGAATTTGATTATCTAAGTAAAGAACATTTCCAAGAAATTTTTTAGAGTAATTTAACAGATGAGATCGAATTGGAATTTCATGATTAGTTGAAAACGTTGTTTAAAGAAGATTGTATGTATGTTCAGGAGAGGTGCAAAATGATGGACGTTACTGAAAATAGTAAACTTTTAATTTCATCTGTTGAAAAATCTCATGAACTTAAGATGAAAGTACCCCATAAAATTTTAAAGCCTACCTATTTACAGAATTCATCTACATCACCAGTATTTATATCTTCAGATTTGACTCAATCACAAGAAGAACCTGAATTCAATGATGAAATCAATAAAAGATCTTCTAAGAAAGAGTTATTCAAAATCACTGAATGACATATTCCATGGTATACAAGCAAAATGAATGAGATTTTGATGCTCGTGAAACCAAAGTAAACATTGGATACATCAGATTGTCGATGTTATATCAAGTGTTTCGTGGGAGTTAACCCATGGTTATCTTTATTATTTATTTAGTGTGATTGTTATTATGTTAGATTGGATAATAATGAGATGTTTGACTTTGATACATGTTTGATGTGTAAGAGTGGATTGGATTAATGTTGTGAGGTAATTTCTTCGTCATGTCTAGATTTGTATAAGATTTCTATTAGCAGCAGGTTGACGAGTCTATTACATCATAGTCCATAACCGGAGCTAAGCATTACCTTGAAGCATGTAGAGTTTGGACTTGGATCACTCCATGTCAGCACTATTACTTCCTTTATCTAACTTTGTCTTCACTGAGTAAGTTCATGAACTTATTTAGTGAACAACATTTGGATGAACTGCACTATTTTTATTTATCAAATTCTGTATACCTTAGACTTAGAGTAACCTTGAAATTGGCAACACATGAGGAAATTCTGGTCCATGGATGATAATCATATAAATTTTTATAATACACCCACATTATTAGTGTAGTTTTGTCTTGTAGAAATTGAAAGTAAGGAGGGGAAAAGTGAGTAGAGGGGAAATTGGATTAACCTCAGTAGTTGTTGTTTGTTTATGAATCTGTGAGTGTATGTATTGGAGTTTTTATGTATATGTTAGTGAGTAAAGTTGATTGAGTCATTGAAGATGACCAAACTTATCTCAATATTTTAAACTTGTTAGCATCTAGCAATTCCTTATAAAGTTTAAAATGTGTTCCTATTTAATCATCACTTTGTACATGTTCTACTGTTTAAAATTCCTTTACAGTGTTATGTCAAGCATGTTTAAGATAGATTTACTTTCTACTGTAATATTTTACCATGTGTTATTTGTTGATATTTTTGTAGGATGTATAGTAAATTGTAAAAGTCATCTTTCCCTGCCGCATATTATTTGTACTTCATTGTTACACATGTTTGAGCTTAAGTTTGAGGGGGAAAGAAAAATATTTCAAATTTAAACCTTACTTGTTTCCAAAATTACTACAAATAAATTTGTATCTTTTTTCCAATGATTATTATTATGTGGAGTCATCTTAAGGAAGTTAGAATTTTAAGTATAGAAATGGAGTAGAAAAACTTAGTTGATATTTTTAGTGAAAAGGGTGAACCTAGAGTTAAGGATATTTATTAGAGAGCTTGGAAAAATGAATAACTATCTTTAGTAGGAAAAATTATATTTTTTTAAAAAAATTAAGGATTCTTAGAATTTTTATTTTCAAACATTTAAGGCTCTCTTAGAAACTATTTAAAAAATATATATACATCTTTTCAAGTGAAGGAAAGTAATAAGTTTTAACTTTAGAGAAGGATAGTGGAATTCAAAATTATTTAAGGACTTCTTCAGATATAATAATCCTCATATTAAAAAAAAGAGGAAAAAAAATAATGGATCAAAAAGATTCTGAAAAAGAAACAGAAAATGCAAAAAAAAGTAAAAAAAAGAAGAATGAAGTGAGGAGAAGTCCTAATAAAAAATTTGTTTCACTTGAGTCTTTCTAGAGTAATGAATTTAAAACAATCCTAATCTTGGTTTTTATACTTATATTAGTAAAATTTATTTTTAAGTGAGTTCTTAAGTCTAGAAAGTAAAGTTCATAGGATCCGAAGTTTGAAAAATCTGCAAATATTTTTGAATTAGATAGGAAAACAAATTTCCAAGTTTGATGATAATATTTTAGACCCTGAGCTAGTCTGATTCAATAGAAGTTCTTCTACCTTGGACAATCACATTTTTATAACAAAATTTTAGCAATTCTAAAGGATGGCCCATTAACTCTAATCTACATAAATTATTTTAAAAATGTTCTATTACTTGAGGACAAGTAATGTTTAAGTTTGGGGGATTTTGATACGCCTAAAAATGTACTATTTTTCATGCTATATTTTATGATGATATTACACTTTAAAGGTATGATTTCTTGTGTTTTTGGTTGTAGGTACATCAAATTGAAGAATTTGGAGTGATTGGAGCAAAAGGAACAAAAATGGACTAAAACAGAACAAACCGAAGTAAATCAGGTCGAATCGGGGCACACCGGAGCCAAGGGGACCAAAATTGGACACTTAAGTGTCTGTGCCTGGAATTTAATCACCAAAAATGGCACTTAGGCTTCACCAAATAGAGAGGAGGGCGCCTAAGTGCCCCAAAATCGGTGCTTAGGTGCCGGAGACGGTTTTTATCAAAACTTCTTCAATATACGTCGAATTTGGACGATTTTTGAACGTTGATTCGTTCATCTCTTGGGTAATTCATTGTAAATGAGAAAATGGACTTTATAGAAGAATTTTGGGTGGTTATATGGAGTTTTGAAGAGGCACTTCAGGAACCATATGAAAGATTCAATGAATATCGACAATTTTGAAGAGACACTTAAGCATCTCTTGAAAAATTATTACAAAATTGTTTGGAAATGTTCTTAAAACATCTCTTAGACTTTGGAATTAATTGGAAAGAGGAGAAGAAGACTTGGAGCAGAGGAAGAAGGCTTGGGCGTGAGCCCCAAGCGGGGCGGCAAGGTGAGAGAGAAAGGAGAGAGTGAGAGATTTCTTCTTTTCTTTTCACTTTGTTCTTGGAGAGGATTGTAAGGAGATGCTTTTGTCTATGCAATGAGAGTTTGATTTCAATAAGAGATAGTCTTTTCATTGTATTTTTATTTGAATCTAGTACTTTGTTTGTATGGTTTTGAAGTTTTGTTTAATGAAAAGTTCTTATTGTTTCTCCATGTGTAGTGAGTAGTTTTCTTGACTCTTCCCTCTTGTATTGAATTAGTATGCATGTGTAGCATATAGAATTAAGTAGAATGAGAATATATTGTGATGATTTTACTTTGTTCTTCATTTACATGTAAACTCTTGATCAGCTTTCATGTTAAAATCTGTTGTGAGAACATGTAAGATCCGGGATGGTGTTGTCTCAATCAACTATGGTAGAATCACATGAGATTGTATGGATGAGAATGTAGTTCATATGGTTGAGTGCAAATAAATAATGAAATAATCTTTAATGGGTGTAGAATTAGAGAACTTTAGAGTGATAGACTAAAACCCCATAATTTGGTCAATTATTTTAGGTTTTGATGTGAGATGTTAGCCTCCAAGTAGAGGGATAAGAGGGAACTCTAGAGTGAGAGCTGAAATCTTTCGTGCCTATCCCGTCTTCAGAATTATTCAAACTTTTGATTAACTAATGTTCTTTATAGCATCTCTAGTCAAGGTAAAGAATATAATTGCTCCTATTTGTCATAATCTCTCTCACTACTTATTTTGCTTTTACACATGTCACTAATTTCATTGCATGAGGAAAAGTGCTTTTAATATATTAAACCCCACCTTCTGATTTTCACTAAGTATTTTAGTTTAAGAGTAGAAGTAGTATTGTAGTGATAGTTGTAGGATATAATCAAAAACAAAATTTTATCAACCTTCCAAGCTAGGGCACGTTATTCTAGACTTGAACTTCTCTTGAAAGCCGCTATGATTAGCCTCAATCTCCGTGGGATCGTTATTCAGGGCTTAATCAGAAAGCTCTATTTTACTTG
This sequence comes from Phalaenopsis hybrid cultivar, assembly GCA_002079205.1. Classification (NCBI taxonomy): domain Eukaryota; kingdom Viridiplantae; phylum Streptophyta; class Magnoliopsida; order Asparagales; family Orchidaceae; genus Phalaenopsis; species Phalaenopsis hybrid cultivar. The sequence goes on from JXCR01079353.1 coordinate 32,755, forward strand.
ACAATGATACGTATACTTACGTAGAATCCCTAGAAATATAAATTAAATCTTACTTTGCTTGGGATCAAGTTTTCGGTGTCATTACCGGGGATTAAAATCTTCAAGTAGTGGTGTCAACTTCATAAATTCTACATATAAAAAATAATATCGGGATCACCTCCCCTCTCACACAAAGGTATTGAGCTCTAACCCTGGTCTGAGCTTATTTTGATTCTCCTTATGTAATGGCTTGATTTCATATTTGATCAACCGTATGAATAGACACTTCTTTAGTAGATGAAGATTTAGATACAATCCTCATGTGATTTGGTTAAGTTTCATTAAAGATCTTACAGTTTTAGTGTGAACGACTCACGGGTTAGGTCACTTGGGGACGATGACTGAGAGCCATCTGATCGCGCGTTTATTTAATCAACGGAGGAAAGCGAGCCAGTTGAATATTTGGTATGAAAATACGGGCTGCCGAGGCGGCAACATCGCTGGCAGCGTCAAATGGCAGAGTGCCTCGTAGAGACTTCGGAGCAGACGAGGTTGAGGTGGCGACGCGTAAATAAGTAGATAAATGGAGGGATTTTTTATTTATTTTAATGCCTGATCTTTAAAAAATCATAACTATGTGTAGGAAAATCATAAAAATAAAATAAAAATACTCTCTTGCTCAGTGAACAAAGGAGAATAATGTGGACTAAAAAACAAAAATCATTTGCCAAATGTCTGAATTTTAATTAATTAAATACTCTATGAGGTATTTTAATTCATTATGATTAAATACTAATCACCATGGCTTGAACTTTTTAGGGTTGGTTCCTCAAGGCAGAGGGCATCTTCTTTGATTTTTTTGAAGCTAGAGAGTACCTCTAAGCTTCTGACACTAATTTTTAAGCCTAAGTGACTATTCTGGCTTTATTTAATCATATAAATCAAAATACTTCTTATAAAATGATGAAATCAATATTGTTAACTTTCTGGTGGTCAGAGGAGCTTAGAAAAAATATTGTGATGATTTGATTAATTTTATATATTTTTATTATTAATTAAATATTTTAACATTATAATATTTTATTTAAATTAGATATAAATCAACAAAATCAATCCCTCATTTTTAATAAAAAATAATTTTAACTCACCGTAAAAATTTCAAATTTATTTAAGTTGATTTGACCATTAAAGTAGATTTTGTAATTAAAAATAGTACTTTTGCACAAAATAAATTATATTAAATTAAATAAGCTTGCAAAAATTATGAAAAGTAATTTCCTGAGTTCCTTGTGATCAGGGGCATTTAATAAAAATAAAATCTATTTTTGTAAAAATATTTTATTTTTAAATTATATTTTGAATTAAAAATAATTAAAATAATAAAAAATTTCAAAGTACAAAAATAGTTCAAATTGTGTGCAATTGTTACCTAATCACAAAAAATAAATTTTATTTTCAAGGCCCCTTAAAGTATTTTTTCTCATTTTTCTAAATTAAAAGAAATTTTTAAAGGCCCCAAAAATTGCATTTTTTCTTATTTCCCATTAAAATAATTATAATAAATTCAAAATAAATCATAAAAATATAAAATTTTTTCCTCTAGGTTTCTTGTACTTATGAGGGTTTAATAAAAATCTAAAAGTTATTTTTGAAGATTAAAACATATTTTTGTATTTAAATAATCATTAGAAATGACCTTTAAATAACTATAAGAATTAATAGGACATGAAATTTTGTCTAAGTATTCTTCTGACATGGGAAAACCTCCAATAATTTCCCTATAAATTAAAACTTCATTTTCTTTAATTAAATAAATTAACATTGAAAAATCATATTTTTGGGTTAAAATAATTATCTTAAATTAAACTAAATTTTTTAAAAATCACACTTTCCCCCTTGATATTTAAAGTAATCCATGGATACGATACTCAAAGATTTTAAAGACCTTTAAAATTTTGCTTGAATAAATATAAGTGAGGAGCCCATTAGGCAAAGTGATAATTTTAGATTTTGGTGTCTTAATCGAAATTTAAGATTAACCATTGGGGATGGGTAATTTTGATCCTTAATGAATTCATTGGATGTTTGAAGTGTAATGGGTTAAAGGTGGAAACTCACTTACCACCTTTTTCACAATATCAATAAAATCATAATTTCCCTAATCATCATGACTTGGAAGTCAATTAAGATCAAATAATTCTTAAGTGATGAGCTTAAGCTAGGAAGATGATCATTTACTTATTTTAGGCCTAAAATTGAGGATGATTTGATCTTTTAATAAGAATATATGTCACTTAAACCAAAATTTTAACCACCACCTTTTTCCCCTTTTATGATTGTTAAGGGATTGGTAGTGACCTAGGCTCGATGTCTAATCTCAATTAATTGGATTTAGAATTTAATATGATTGGGGATCAAAATTTTTAAACACTTGAAGCCCATTTGTGATAGGCACCAAATTTTTAATAACTTAGGCTTTCCTTAGGGGCATTCATCCATATAATATTTAAAGTGAAGTATCAAATTGATTAAGTATCCTACCCTCGGGATAATTGAGTTGTCAAGTTTCACTGGGCAATTGGGTAGTCACACTCTAAGCTCGGATGATTAATGGAATAATATGATATGTTCAGAAGTGAACTCAAAATAATTCAAGAGATTTTCAAAGTAGTTTAGGGTCATACCCCGAGCACTTTGAAATCTCTTGGATATTTTGAAGGACAAGTTAAACTTGCCAATATTTTGTCCTAGAATCATCCACTAACTTCTTCGGAGGCTCAATAAAATCATAACTTGGGGTTTGGTAGCTACACCTTCATCTACTCCTGAAATTTAAATCCTTTGCAAAATTATATATATACATTATCAAAGCTAACCTTTGAGGTGGAGGAACGAGAGGAATCGACATGTACGCTTTTATACCATTTTATTTACCTTTACGTACTTCTTGTCTCGAACTTGCATATTAAACAACGTTGTCACCCTGCATTAAAGCCAAAATTGATAGGATAGCCACAAAACTAAAACATAAGTTTAAAAACTCAAATAAGATAAAATTCACTGCCACAACATTTATAATATTAGACAACTCAAAATTTAATCACAAACAAAATAAAAATCGTAACTAAATTACAACCTCTCTATCGGATGATCAGGAATCCCTCCGAGGAGGTAACCTATGATTTTTAACGAGATTTCCCATAGTCTAAATGAAAGTATGGAACTCATTAAGTTGAGTTTAGTTAATTCATTTGGACTAAGTGAATCTGAAAGAAAATAGTGGTAGTGGAATGAGGGAATCGTAGGATCCTAACTGGTTTCGCGCTAATCAACTTTAATATTCTCCAAAGAATTTAAATAACCATAAACTTAGGAAACATTTGGTTTGAAATTGTGGCTCGACACATTAGAAAACTTAAATTTACCACGACGAGGAGCTTGGAGCTAGCATTGTGTGTAGCGTGACCATCTTCAACAGCAGAACATTTCTACACTAGCTAAACCATCTTTTCTTTAGAATTAAATAACCAAGCCATAGGACTTCAAGGTTGTCCGCCTAGTGCGACATAAATCTTCAATCCTATCTTTAGGCTTTTATATAGCTCAGCTAAACAATATAAGCCCTAACTCATTTTAGGATCAGGAGGTTGTCATTCGTCATGACCTAAATCCTCACATCTTCTAAGTTATTTGTGTTATTGTTTCACATAGATGTAAGCCCTAATTAAATAAAATTAGTAGGATAAAAAATTTAAATATTTCTCCTCTAAATTGAAGCAAAACTATCAGATAGCTTAGGAAGTCACTGAGGTTCTCCTCAGGATCTATGACATCCCCTAGTTCTTCTACCTTTGAATTCTAAAATAAAATGTTCTAAATTTGAGTCATTCCTTTTTCACACCTCTTTGTCTGATTTCGTTGTAAAGTCCTAATACTTTGACCTCTTTGAAGATAATATCTGATTTTTTTTCAAGAGTTTTCTTGAGTGACTTTGGTCATTTAAGATGTAAAGAAATATAGGGGCTTGACCTTATAGGAATCTTTTCCGAACCTAGCTTAATATAAACCCTCTTTTATTTTTCATATTAAATAGGGGAACTTGTTTGCTTACGAATTAAAAAATGGTTTTTGCAGACCAAATGGATGTCATATGTTTCATAGTTTATTTGATCGAACCTCACCCTCAAGACTTGTGTTTACCTTTTGGGATAGATACATGGCTTGAGGTGTAGTGCACTTTAATTTAATCTATGAAAGAAAAGGAATCAATTTGATTTCATATTTTTCTAAACTTATATACATATGTAAATTAAATGCTTTTTTGAAGCGGGCGACAGGATTCTGATTTTGGCGTTAGACAGCTTCCAACGGGCAACTCCCCTCAACCAAAATAGTGCCGACAACTTCTGGCCACTCCGCTGGGGAATAGTTTCTCTCTGCATATTAATCATGGAATGTTATCTTCACACATCAGTAATGTGTCCATGTCCCTTATGGACCAAATTACCTTTCTCCCATTGACGCACTTCACCCATTTCTTTCTTAGGTAAGTACAGTCAATTCCTTTGGACTTCAGGACCATCTGTTCAATCACCTTTGAACAGAGAGGTTCAAGAGTTCATTAGGATTTTTTTTAATTTTTGTGTGGGATCGGACCCCCAATAGATGTGTCGGTGAACTACTTCTGCCCAAACATTGTACTTTGTGAAGTCGGTCACGCACTGGGTCTTAAACTTCGCTTTCCTGTTAGAGTTTGGTTTGTTATTTTGTAAATTAAATCAAATTGTATCGTGTTACGCTTGGTCTTTAAACCTTTTACATATAATTTATTAAATTATCCCATTTTTGAAGATTACTTTTACTAAATTCTGAAATATTTTTCACAAACTAAAAACTAAAATAAAAGACTTACCCAGTCTACAGATTGGCCTTTCTTAATTTTAGTGCTTGCTCTAAAATTATGAGTTATTGGCTAAATAATTAAACCTAGGACTTTCTTTTTGAAGCTGCTGCTGCAATGGCATTCCAAATGCTCACTTTCTCTTGCAATCTGCCAACGAGCCACAATGCCCGCAACGTCGTCCCCACCATTAAGTTTAGAACTTGGTTTGAAGATCTCGAGGTCATTTTCGGGAAAGCTCCATTTGTCATAATGAAAGTTGCCACTCTGGAAACTCAGGAACCTTCCACTGAGTTTAACCTGAATAGTCTTTAGGATTTCCCTTCTTACAAGAAGGTAAAGACTACTACCACCATGACACTTGCTAAGCTTGTTGCTCCCATTTCTACTAAGGGAAAAGAAGTTATGATCATAGAAGGCCCGACTTAAGGATTGATTATTCCGTCGTCGGTATTTAAAATTGGATCAAGTTCAAGGACTGCACTGTTAACCCAAACTCAAAGAAGAAACAACAACTGAAAGATTTGGAAGGCTACTAAAGCCCATATCTCTAAAGAAGTGTCTGTTAATGAAATTCCTCATTAGGAGGAACCAAGGTACCTGGAGACCTATCCGTTACTACGAGGGAGTAGGTTCCTTCCCTTAATGAACACTAATGGGTATGAGAGTATTCAAAAGATTACCGCTACCTTACCATCACCTCATGGACATGGTGGGGAGAGGAAGAAGCCCACTCCTATCACCCGAGTCAGTACAGTGTTTCAGAGACTAGCTGCTAAAAAGGGTTATTCCATCAGTGAATTACTTAAACAAAAGGGATGTACAATATCCACTCAAATAAAGAAAGAGATTCTAAGGATGTCAAATCTGTCAGATGGTCTCAGACACCAACTGAGACTTTACCTGCTTGCATTCCCATCAGGTTTCTTTTAGGAAGCAAATTTGATACCGTTATCGTCACTACCGATTCTACTGTCAATAGATTCGCAGGCCATCGACCGGTTAAGTCACATATGGGTTTGAGATTTCTACCAATTATTAGTTATGAGGATGTTCCTAAAATTCCAAAAGAAAGGATAAAGAGGTTACCTAGTACTGTATTTGGTTTGCATCTTGGGGAGCATACCTCTCTCTGAAATGTCAATGTTAAGACACCCCGTCTCAAGATATCACCGTCGAAGAAAAAGGTGTGGGTACCCAAGGTCGCCATATCGATATGGTTCAGTGAGCCCGTAGGGTAAGATCGGAGAATGAAGCAAGCGTCTGAAATATCTTAAATTGCCGCAACAATTGCCAGGGAGATGGATGAGCAAGTAGAGGATGTTCGATAGACTCCTCAAGTTCTTACAATGATACAAGAATCAGTAATCAAAGAAAAGGTTGAAAAGCTTAGGATTGAGATTTCTAAGTTAGCCTGAGAACATGGAGTTTCTATTGATGACGAGGATGACGAAGATTTTGACTTTAATGATTACCTCGAGGAAGACTCCATGGAAATTTATGTTATCGAAATTAGATTCGATGCATCTTCATGTGATGATCAACCTCTCGTTAAAGAGAATGCCATAGATGATCTGCGTAGGGCTGTCTTCCAAAGGGATAAGCAAATCAGCCAAATTGAGAAAAGAATGGAAGAGATGGCCACTACCATGGCCTCTATGGATACATTTCAAGGAAAATCTCAACCCCAATAGTTAGCTTCTCCAGAAGTGAACCAGCCAAAGATTAGACATATCATTGATGAAAGGAGGCAAGTTGCCTCAGTAAAAAGAGTTGATCAGACATAAGAAGGATTCTCCATCGAGTGCTATACCAGAAAAGGAATTCAAACAGATGGTCGAATAAGTTTCGGAGGCCTTAGCCTAGTCTAAGGGTGGTGCATTGATTTTGAAGGGTAGAACCCACCCAGATGAATTCAATGTTGTACCATACCCTAAGGGTTTTGTGTCCCTGAATTTTAAGATATTTGATAGGAAAGGAAATCCTAGGCAGCATATAGCACATTTCCGGCTAATTGTGGAAACATAAGAGGAAACGAAGCTTTACTCTTCTGACAGTTTGTCAGTAGCCTATCAGGGTTAGCTTTTGATTCGTATGTTGAACTACCCAATGGAATAGTCAAGACATTTTTTAAATTGGAACAATTGTTTGTGAAGAGATTCGCTAGAGCGCAGCATCATGTTTCTATTGGAGACATCATAATGGAGAAGCAAAATCCTAACAAGACCTTAGTGGATTATCTCTTGAGGTGGAGAAACCTTAGCATGAAATGTGAACCTCAGTTATAGGAACATCATGTGATTGAGATCTTACTCAAAAGCATTCTTGAACCAGTAGCTTTCATGCTCAAGGGACTCACAATTAAATCCTTAGAGAAGCTACTCAGCAAAGCCAACAGTCTACAAAAAGAAATTAAACATATGGATTCCCAGGAGAAATAAAAAAAAGACCAGAGCAGCCCAAATATTTGAGAAGAAGTCTGGGACAGTAGCAACGGTCAATAAGGGAAAATAGCCAATGAATATACATGCAGAGAATTCTCGTCAGGATTCCTAGTCATCATCGCAGCATGCTCAACAACAGACACAACAATATGGCTAGTCTAGCTAGCAATCACATCAGATAGGATCATACCGAACAAAAAATAGAAGGGGTCCATCAATGTCAGAATGGAAGAAAATGGTGTATTCCTTCAAAGCCAACGCAGTACCCAAGATGTTCAGAAGTCTAATGAAAAACCAAAGTTCATGTTACCAGATCTGAAGAAACTCGAAGAGGTCCACAAAAGGAATCAACCTAATTATTGTCAATATCATAGGATGCTTGGACACACTATAGAGGATTGTTTAATCTTCAAGGATTGGCTTGAGAAGAACATTAAAGAAGAGAATATAACAATCCTGAAAGAATATTTATAAGAACCTGAAAAAGGTTATGTGAATATGATTTCGGCTGAGTCAATCGCTTTGATAGACCCGTATTCAAAGGAAGATGGATGGAGTACATTTTGGAATAAGTTGTCTAAGAAAATACTAAATTAGATTCAGATTGCTTCAACACAAGCCTGCGTTCAAAGTTTTCAACCTGTTCAGCCCAAGTTGGAGATTTCACCGAAGAAACCACTTCAACCAAAAGACAAAGAAAAGAATGACGTCGTGAAGACTGATAGCATGGGAGGTAGGATAAGGGCTGCCTCTATTTGATTGGTTGTCTCAGATTTGGGGAAGAAAATCCTCAAACCCTTGACCACTTATGATTATTTTTCTACCCCTCTGGGGTATTATGAATATAATGATTATGATTTCTGCTATGTTTTAAAAGTTTCAGGTGATGTAACTAATTTTTCTCAATCTAACTTTGATCTTGATTCCCAAACTGATCCTCAAAATGTACTTAAGTCTGATGAGCCCATTAGCAAGATTAAAGAAGACATCAACTATCCCGATTACGATAGCGCTGGGAGTGAGGAGCCAATCCTCGAGTGCCATGGTGCACCACTTGCTATTAACTTGAATCTTTTTGATGAAGAAGAAGCAACAAAAAATTTTCCTACAACATTGAAAAAAGAAGAAGAAATTATAGAAGTAAGCTTAAGGAGCGGGAAGGTATTACCCCCGAGAACAGCTCCAACAGACATAGGAAAGAAAATAGTAACTCAAGAAGAGCTACCTCCGCCTCCTCCAGTGGAAGAACCAAATCATCAAGTAAGGATTTTAGGGTTGTATAAAGTGGATTATAATGAGCTAGCTCTTCTTAGGAAGTTGTTGGCCAAACTAAGCATCTATGATGTTCTAATCCTATAAAAGAAGATGAGAGAATCTCTGGTTACATCATTGCTTGATCAAGAGATTTGCTTAGCTCAGTTGGCTGATCTTTATATTTTTTATATGTAAGGATTTATGAGTTTGACACCACTACTTGAAGATTTTAATCCATGGCAATGACACTAAAAACTTGATCCCAAAATTGATACCAAACAAAGTAAGATTTTATTTTTATTTTTAAATAGTAGGGAATCTACGCAAGTATACATATCATTATCAAGTAATATAGGGATTTCTGACTAAGCCCCGAATATCGATCCAATGGAGATTGAGGTTAATCACGACAGCTTTTAAGAGATTTCTAGTTTAAAATAACACCCCCTAGCTCGAAAGGTCGATAAAGATTTGATTTTTATTATATCCTACAATTATAACTATAATAATACTTCTACTCCTAAACAAAAATACTTAGTGAAAATTAGAAAGTGGGGTTTAATATGTTAAAAGTAATCTTCTTCATACAATGAAATTAGTGACATGTGTAAAAGTAAAACAAGTAATGAGAGAGATTATGCAAATAGGAGCAATTATATTCTTTACCCTTACTAGAGATTCTATAAGAAAAATTGGTTAATCTAAATTTTAAATAGTTCTAAAGATGAGCTAGGAAGGGAAGATACTAGCTCTCATTCTAGAGTTCCCTCTTATCCCTCCACCTGGATGCTAACATCTCGCATCAAAACCTAAAACAATAGACCAAATTAGGGGCTTTAGTCTGTCACTCTAAAGTCATCTAATTATAGACCCATTAAAGATTATTTCTCTATTTATTTGCACTCAACTATATGGACTACATTCTCATCCATACAATCTCTTGTGATTCTACCATAGTTGATTGAGAGAAAACCATCATGGATCTTACATGTTCTCACAATAGATTTTAACATGCAAGTTGATCAAGCTTACATGTAAATGAAGAACAAAGTAAAATCTTCACTATATATTTTCACTCTACTCAATTCTATATCCTACACATGCTTACTAATTCATTATAAGTGGGAAGAGTAAAGAAAACTACTCACTGCACTTGGAGAAACAATAAGAAATTTTCATTGAAGAAAACTTTCAAACCTTCAAAAAACCTACTAAATTTAAATCAAAATATAATGAAAATAATTATCTCTAATGTAAACCAAACTCTCCTTGTATAGAAAAAAAAATCTCCTTACAATCCTCTCTAAGATCAAAATGAAAATAAAAGAAGAAATTCTCACACTCTCTCTTTCTCTCTCACCTTGTCGCCCCACTTGGGGCTCACGCCCAAGCCTTTTTCTTCTTTTCCAAGCCTTCTTCTCATATTTCAATTAATTGAAGATTCCAAGAGTTACTTTAAGAATATTTCCAAGCCTTTTTTTATAATTTTCCAAGAGATGCTTAAGTGTCTCTTCAAAAATGTCCAGATTCAATGAATCTTCCAAATGGTGCCTCAATTGACTCTTCATAGCTCCATATAACCACCCCAAATTCTTCTAGAAAGTTCCTTCTCTAATTTAAAACAAATAATCCAAGATACAGATGAAGAAACACTTCTATAATCATCCAAATCTGATGTATATTCTAGAAGATATGTTGAAAACCGTCTCCAACGCCTAAGCGCCGTTTCAGGGGTGCTTAAGCGCCCTCCTCTCTGTTTGGTGGCACCTAAGAAACATATTTGGGTGCTTAAGTCCCGGCCATAGGCACTTAAGGACCCAGTTTAGGTCCCCATGGCTCCAGTGTGCCCCGATTCGACCCGATTTGCTCTGGTTTGCTCCGTTTTGGTCCATCTTTGTTTGTTTTGCTTCAATCACTCCAAATTCTTCAATTTAATGTAACTACAAAGAAAAACAAGAAAACATACCTTTATTGTGAAATATCATTATAAAATGAAGCTTGAAAAATAGTACATTTTTAGGCATATCAAAATCCCCCAAACTTAAACATTACTCGTCCTCAAATAATACTACATTTTTAAAATAATTTATGTAGATTAGAGTTAACGGTTCATCCTTAAGAAGCTAAAATTTTGTTCTAAGAATGTGATATCTCAAATTAGAAGAACTTCTATAGAATCAGACAAGCATAGGGTTTAAAATATTTATCATCAAACTTAGAAATTTGTTTTCTTATCTAGTTCAAAAATATACACAGATTTTTCAAACTTTGGATCCTATGAATTTAACTTTCTAGACTTAAGAACTCTCTTAAAAATAATTTTTACTAATATAAGTACAAAAATCAAGCTTAGGATTGCTCTAAGTTCATTATTATAGAAAGACTCAAGTGAAATCAATTTTTGATTAGGACCTCTCCTCAAGCTTCTCCTCATTTTCTTTTTTTTTCTTCTTCTTTTTTGCATATTTTTTTTCTTTTTTTCCTAGGATCTTTTTTATCCATTATTTTTTTTCTCATTTTTTTTAATGTGAGGATTACTATATCTAGAGAAGTCCTTAAATAATTTTGAATGCCACTATCCTCCTCTAAAGTTAAAACTTATTACTTTCCTTCACTTGAAAAAATATTTTTTTAAAATATTTTTTAAAAGAGGCTTAAATGTTTGAAAATAAAAAATTCTAAGAATCTTTATTTTTTCAAAAATAAAGTTATTCCTACTAAAGATAGTTATTCATTTTAACTCTAGGTTCACCCTTTGACTAAAAATATCAACTAAGTTTTCGTACTCATTTCTATACTTAAAATTCTAACATCCCTAAGGTGACTCCACATAATAATAATCATTAGAAATAAAATACAAATTTATTTGTAGTAATTTTGAAAATAAGTAAGGTTTAAATTTAAAAACATTCTTCTTTTCCCCCCATAATTAAGCTCAAACATGTGTAACAATGAAGTACAAAAATATGCGGCAGGGAAAGATCATTTTTACAATTTACTACACATCCTACAAAAATATCAACAAATAACACATGGTAGAATGTTGCAGTAGAAAGTAAATACAAATTTATTTGTAGTAGTTTTGAAAATAAGTAAGGTTTAAATTTGAAAACATTTTTCTTTCCCCCCCAAACTTAAGATCAAACATGTGTAACAATGAAGTACAAAAATATGCGGCAGGGAAAGATAATTTTTACAATTTACTACACATCCTACAAAAATATCAACAAATAACACATGGTAGAATGTTCCAGTAGAAAGTAAATATAGCCTAAATATGCTTGACATAACACTATAAAGGAATTTTAAATAGTAGAACAGGTACAAACTGAAGATTAAATAGGAACACATTTTAAACTTCATAAAGGAATTGCTGGATGCTAACAAGTTCAAAGTATTGAGATAAGTTTTATCATCTCCAATGACTTATTCAACTTGACTCACAAACCTAGACACACAAACTCCAATACATAGACTCACAAATTCATAAATAAACAACAATTGATGTTAATTCGCTCTCCCTTCTAATCACATTTCCCCTTCTTACTTTCAATTTCTAATGGAAAAAACTACACTACTAACGTAGGTTTATTATAAAACCTTATATCATTATAATCCATGGACTAGAATTCCCTCATGTGTTGTCAATTTTAAGGTTACTCTAAGTCTAAGGTATACACAATTTAGTAAATAAAAATAGTGCAGTTCATCCAGATGTTGTTCACTAAGTAAGTTCATGAACTTACCTGGTGAAGACAAAGTCAGATAAAGGAAGTAATACAGTTGACATGGAGTGGTCTAAGTCTAAACTCTACATGCTTCAAGGTAATAGTCATCTCCTATTGAGAACTAAGTCATAACAGACTCATCAACCTGCTACTACTAGAAATCATATACAAATCTAGTCATGATGAAGGAATTATCTCACAACATTAATCCAATCCACTCTTACACATCAAACACGGATCAAAGTCCAACATTTCACTATTATCAAATCTACCATACAACAATCACACTAAACAAATAACAAAGATAACCATGAGTTAACTCCTACAAAGCACTTGGTCTAACATCGGTGACTCAATGTATCCAATGTTTACTCTGGTTACCCCAGCATCAGAATCTGATTTATTTTATCTATATATTACAGAATATGCCATTCAATGATTTTGAAGAACTCTTTCTTATGATATCTTCTATTGATTTCATCATTCAATTCAGGCTTTTCTTGTGATTGTGCCGAATCTGAAGATATAAAAACTGGTGGTGTAGATAAATTCCCTAAATAGGTAGGCCTTAAAATTGTATGGGGTACATTCCTCTTAAATTCATAAGATTTTTCAATACATGGAATTAAAATCTTACTATTTTTAGTAATGTCCATCATTTCTCACCTCTCCTGAACATACATACAGTCTTCTTTAAACAATGTTTTCAATTCATCATGAAAGTCCATTTTGATCTCATCTATTAACTTAGTCTCAAAAATTTCTTGGAAATGGTTTTTACTTAGATAATCAATTTCATCGATACAAAAACAATCAATATATTTTCTCTCAGTTGGATACTTTATAGCCTTTTAAACATTAAAAGTGGCTTCATGGTCATTAATATTCATAGTCAACTCTCCTTTTTGTGCATCTATCATAGCTTGTCCCGTAATAAGAAACGGTCTTCCCAAAATAACTGGATTTTCCTTACCTTCCCGCATATCTGATACAATAAAGTTCATAAAAAAGATAAATTTATTCACTTTAATAAGCACATCTTCTATAACCCCTTTTAGATAAATGATAGATCGATCAGTTAACTGAAGGATTACAGTAGTGGGAGAAATATTGGTTAAACCTAACCTTCTAAATATTGATAGAGGCATAACATTAATGCTCGATCCTAAATCTCATAAAGCTTTTCCACATAATCTTTCTCCAAACACACAAGGAATTATTAAGCTAGAAGGATCTTTAATTTTCTTAGGAAGCTTTTTCTGAAATATAATGCTGCACTCCTCAATTAGTGCAACTGTCTCAAAATCCTAAATTTCCTTTTCCTATTTAATGTCTCCTTCATAAATTTTGCATAACTTGGCATATGTTCCAAAGCTTAAGCAAAATGAATATTTATTGTTAACTTCTTAAGTACTTCCATAAACTTTAAAAATTGTTTATCCAACTTATACTGTCTAAGCCTTTGAGGAAATGGAGGTGGTGGCCTTTCTAAATTTATTTTAGTTGGAGATATTAAATTTTCCAGATCCTTAGAAACATGTTTATTAAGTCTTTTAGCTTCCTTTGTTTCTCTCACAACTTCTTTCTCTTTTCTAACCACACCCTCTGTCTCTCTTTCACTTCTTAATTGGACAGTGTATATTTGTTCATCATTTTTCTCTTTAAGGTTGATCTCATTGTTGCTAGGAAGTGTTCCTTGTGGTCTATTGCAAAGTGAATTAACAATTTGTCTAAGTTTGTTCTCCATGTTTCTAATCATAGCATTTTGACTTTGCAACTAGTTTCCCATTTACAATACCACTTCTTCTATATACATCTTCTTATTATCAAATTGTCGATCATTGTTAGAGTTTAATGGATATGAAGGTCTATAGTTTGTGTTCCCTTTATTATTCCAACTTCCATTAGGATTTGCAAGATTATTTTCCTATTGTTGGTTTCCACCACCAGTAGTTTGATGCCAGTTAAAATTAGGATGATTCTTTCAACCTGAGTTGTAAAAGTTAGAATATGGTTTGTTTATGGTATTTAATGTCTCATATGATGACTTAGAATCAATCATATATCCTAATGAACTGTCCTCACTTACTGGAGTAAATTAAGGCTAGTTCATTCCAAATTGGTCTAACTTCCTTGATATTCAACAACCTGAGATGCAATAATTGCAATCGCATCTGTATCATGAAAACTAGCTACCTTTTGAGGATTTACCCTTGCAGAGGGCAATTGAAATTCATTTGTAGTCATTTATTCAATTAACACATATGCTTCATCAAATAGTTTTGAAATTAATGATCAACTAGTGGCATCATCAATTATAGACTTAAGGGATCCTACTAACCCATTGTAAAAAGTTTGAAAGAATAACCAATCGGATAGAGCATGGTGTGGACACTTTTGTAGGAGTTCATTAAATTTTTCTCAAGCTTTGTATATTGATTCCCCTTTATACTGACAAAATGAGATAATATCATTTCTAAGTTTAGTTTTCCTTGAAGGTGAAAAATACTTAGCTAGGAATTTCTGAGTTAACTCCTCCCAATATTTAATAGAGCCAGGTGCTAATGAGTATAACCACATTTTTGCCTTATCTCTTAGTGAGAAAGGAAAAAGCCTTAGTCTAACAGTATCATTTGAGATGCCGTTATAATGAAATGTAGCACAAAGTTCTAGAAAACTTGATAAGTGTAAATAGAAATCCTCTAAAGGAGTTCCCCCAAACTGGTTGTTTTGCACCAGTTCGATAATCGCTGGATTTAGTTCAAACGAGTTAGCTTCTATGACAGGGGTTTGTATACTTGAGAGAATTTCATATGTTGTAGGATTTCCATAATCTCTGGATGATTTATGATGACTTTATAAGTTATTATTTTGAATATTTTCCATTTTCATTTCTAGTTTTACAATTCCTTTCTATTTTTTGATTTTTTTTCTTTTTTCTAACTCAAGATCATAAGGCACAAGTCCTGCAGATCCTTTGTTTTTCATATGCAACACAAAAAATAATACATTAACAACCAAATAAATAAAACAAAAAATATATTCAACACAACAAAAAATTTTCAGAAACACTTTGTTTTATTACGGAAACAGATTTTTCACAACAATTTTTCATACAAAAAAAGCACTTTTCACACAAAAATAGTTTTTAGGACAATACAATTTTCCAAGTCTAAGCCGATTTACTTCAATTAAAATTCTCTTAAAATTCAAGATCAACCATTGCGATCTCTGACTACGGTGTTGTTGACCTCATTTTTGGTTGAGGTTTAGTTTTTTCCTCTTTAGTAGCCTAAGGTCTAGCCATAGGACTTTTCCTGTTGACTATTCCTAGAGAACTAGACATGGAACCCTCACCACTAGAAATTCCAAACTTCTCTCTACTCAGCTTGAAGTTCCACATGTTGCTCTCAACCTCTAAATACTTAGTAGGTGGGGTCACTATGGGCGAAACTCAAGATGAGTCACCCTTAAGATTGTTGGACCTTAGAGTTGAACTTGGGTGTTGGTCTGGAGCTAAGATACTCACTACACTCATCTGTACCCACACCACTCACAATCCTGAACTCAAATTTCTAGCCTAGATCCCTTGATCATTTGGGATACTCATGTAGATGGTCCCCTAAACGTACTAGCCCTATGACTATGGTTTGGCTATAACCACTATGTAGAGGACCCAAAATGGAGTTCTCATTGGTCCATGGCTTATTGGTGATGATTGGTACCTAAAATTTATCAAAATACCGATCTTGACCTTTTACCCCTAAAACACCCCCAAATTACCAAAATACCCCTCCTGGGCTCAAAATTCCAAAAAATCCAAAAATTCCCAGAAAATCTCAATAAATCCCAAATATTTCCAATTTCATTTCTCTCAACTACCATATGACCCAATTTGGCCAATTTGACCATCTTTAACCAAAATCCCCAAATTGCCCTTTAAAGACCCAAATTTCCCCAAATCC
>JXCR01079353.1:50499-71985 GCA_002079205.1 Phalaenopsis hybrid cultivar
ATTCTCCATGCATATTGACACATCACCTTGGCTTGAAATTTTGACATGTTGTAGTCTTTGTTAAGATAAACATCCTCTGATTTTTCTAAAGTCAGATGACTTTTCTATACAGAGATCCATATTTTTCAAGTTATTACACATTATTCCTCAAAAATAATAATGGAAATTAGCATATTGATTATTAAATCCTAAGAAAATTTTGGAAGGTCCACCATGACTAGAAAAAACCTTTGGAAATAATTTTATGGGTAAAGTCATTTAAAATGCACTTAAATTTTGTAAATACTAAGTCACTAAGATAATTAAATTTGGAAAATATAATTATTTAAATGACTTGATTTTTGCTCTCCATTGTGATTTATGATCCAGAAAACTCATCATAAAAGTTTCCAAATATTTTGAGTTCATTTAATAACTTAAATTGATTTTTGAAGATAAATATTACTCTTAACAATTAAATGATTTTTTAAAAATCAATATTAAACTCAAAAAATTATGAAACTTAGTTTTTTGAGTTCTTTGTGATCAAGGGTATTTTCTAAAAATAAAATGCTATTTAAAATAAAAATTTGATTTTTAGCCTTTTTTAAATATTTAAAATAATTTAAAATTCATAAAAATCACAAAAATAATAAAACTTATCATAATGTTATAAATTATTTCCTAATCCCTTAAGAACAATTATAATATTTTTCCTGATTTTCTAAATAAAGTTATTTATTTTCAAAGCTTAAAAATAATTTTTAAAAGGCTAAAAATAAGTTTTCACTAAAATAATTTCAATAAATCAAAGAAAAATATAAAAAATATAAAATTTGCTCCACTGAGTTTTCTGACCTTAGGGAGATTTTTTAAAAATATAAAACCTAATTTTCACCACTTAAAATATTTTATTTTTATTAAATAGCCCAGAATTTAAAATAATTCTAATAATTCACAAAAAAATTTAAAAAATTATAAAATTTTATCCAAAGGCTTCTCTAGTCTAGGTATACCTCCAGTAAAAATTTCAATGGATTATAATATACCTTAGTCAAGTTAGGAATTTTCTTTGAAAAATCTTATTTTTGCATAAAAATAATTATATAAATTAAATTAAATTTTAAAAAATCACATTTCCTCCTCTCATGTCTCAATTGACCCATGAATGATGTAGGATAAAAATTTCAATGGAATTTGAATTTAATTTGGCAAATTATGAAGTGTTAAAGCCTTAGGGGCAAATGTGTAATTTTGGAAATTTAGCCTTAATTCAAAGTCATTTGGATTAAATTTGATAAATTATGAAGTGTTAGAGCCTTAAGGGAAATTGTGTAATTTTGGAAATTTTATCTTAATTAACATTTAGGCTTAATTCAAGGAGGAAAATGGGCAACCTCTGATCTTAATCAGTTTATTTGGATTTTTGAAACACAAGGGGTTAATTGTAATTATGAAGTGTTAGAGCCTTAGGGGCAAATGTGTAATTTTGGAAACCTTGCCTTAATTAAACATGTTAGGCTTAGTACAAGGAGGGAAATGGGTAACCACTAATCTTAATCAATTTATTTGATGCTTGAAACATAAAGGGGTTAATTGGTAGAAACCAATCTTATTTTCCTAATTAAGACTAATAAATTCTCAAATTATTAAAATTTAGAAGTGCATTAAAATTAAATGATCTTGGATTTAGAGGTATGACTTTTGGAGTCAATAATTAATCAATTTAATACCCCTATTTTGATTTTCAAGTAAAATCCAAATCATGAATCATGAACACCTAAAGTTTAACCCTTTTCAAAATTAATTAAGACCCTCATTTAGGTCTTAAGGGCTTAGTGGTGACTTAGGCCAAATCTAAATTGACTAAATGAGGATTAGAGAATTGCCTTAAGGGCTTAGTGGTGACTTAGGCCAAATCAAAATTGACTAAATGAGGATTAGAGAAATAGGCTTAGTGGTGACTTAGGCTAAATCAAAATTGACTAAATGAGGATTAAGGAAATAAACATAATTATATCAAACATCCTTGAAACACCATTAAGCCCAATTAGGTTTAAAAATCATAATCAAACATACTTGAAGGTGGTGACTTAGGTCAAATCAAATCTGACTAAATGAGGATTAGAGAAATAAACATATTTATATCAAACATCCTTGAAACACCACTAACTTGATTTTCAAATAAAATTCAAATCATGAATCATGACCACTTAAAATTTAATCCTTTTCAAAACTAATTAAGATACTCACCTAGGTCTTAAGGGCTTAGTGTGGACTAGGGTCAAAAAAAATGACTAAAAGAGGATTAGAGAAATAAACATAACAAAATCAAACATCCTTGAAACATCTAATTAAACAAGGATTAGAGAAATAAACATAATTATATCAAACATCCTTGGAACACCACTAAGCCCAATTACTAAGACACTCACCTAGGTCTTAAGGGCTTAGTGGTGACTTAGGCTAAATCAAAATTGACTAAAGAGGATCAGAGAAGTAAACATAACAAAATCAAACATCCTTGAAACATCATTAAGCCCAACTAGGACTAAAATTTGGCTAAGTGTTCAAATTTCAATAACTTGGCCCTTTAAGGATCTTCACCCATATAGTTTTCAAAATTAAATGATAAATGATAATTACCCATTTCTTAAGGATAATTGAGACATCGATGTTCACTGAGCATTAAGNGATACTCACTACACTCATCTGTACCCACACCACTCACAATCCTGAACTCAAATTTCTAGCCTAGATCCCTTGATCATTTGGGATACTCATGTAGATGGTCCCATAAACCGACTAGCCCTAGGGCTATGGTTTGGCTAAGATCACTATGTAGAGGACCCAAAATGGACTACTAGCCCTAGGGCTATGGTTTAGCTAAGACCACTATGTAGAAGACCCAAAATGGGGCTTGTACTAGCCCTATGACTATGGTTTGGCTATAACCACTATGTAGAGGACCCAAAATGGAGTTCTCATTGGTCCATGGCTTATTGGTGATGATTGGTACCTAAAATTTATCAAAATACCGATCTTGACCTTTTACCCCTAAAACACCCCCAAATTACCAAAATACCCCTCCTGGGCTCAAAATTCCAAAAAATCCAAAAATTCCCAGAAAATCTCAATAAATCCCAAATATTTCCAATTTCATTTCTCTCAACTACCATATGACCCAATTTGGCCAATTTGACCATCTTTAACCAAAATCCCCAAATTGCCCTTTAAAGACCCAAATTTCCCCAAATCCAACTCAAATGTCCACCAATTTGATCTCAATTGACCCCAAATCCAATCCTAAACTCAAATTAACTTTTGATATGACCAAAATAAACCAAATCCAATCTCAATTGATCCATGATTTGAGCCCAATTTGGATTTGGGTCAAAACCCCAATTTTGACCATATGACTGGATCTCACCAAATTGAACCCATGACCTTGTCAATTGGCCCAAATTGATGTTGAAAATCTTAATAACATTCATATACATCAAAATAAACCATAAATTGACCTTGATTAAGTTTCAAATCCATTTGGTTTTTGCCTAAATCCAAAATTCCCAAATTTAGCCCCAAATTGGCTAAGTCCCCAAATTTCACCCAATTGATTGCCTTAACCTCCAAATTGGCATCCAATTCATGTTGAAAACTCTTCATGAGGTCCCTATTGAGCATTTAAAAAAATCAATTTGGACTTAGCCCAAGGCTAACCCAAGCTAGACCAAGCCTAGCCCAACATGACCAAATTGATTAAAGTTCAAAATTCCCTCAATATGACCCTCCAATTGAGCTCAAAACCACTTCCATCCTTCACCAAAGTTGTTACTTATGATCATATACATAATTTTGATCAATCAATTGGGCCAATTGACATGGCTAGCCTAACCCAAACCCAAGTTTTGTTCATTTGCACCCACTTGGACCCATGCACTAAATGTGACCTAACCACCCTAAGGCCACCAAATCCCACAGCCATTATTTGGACCTAGTGACCAGTCCAAACACCATGAAACCACCTAAATCAAGCCATGGACCAAAGGTTCCCCAAATTAAGGGATCTTATTTCCAAAAAATGCACATGCTTAAGATATCTTTGCCAAATCCAAGCACATTTGCATTAAATTGCTGAATGGTTACATGCTTAAGATATCTTTGCCAAATCAAAGCACATTTGCATTAAATTGTTGTGATGGATTCCTCTCGGTTCCCTGACTTCCCTGAGCCAAGAAGTGACCAATGCCTGGCCTGCCAGCCACCTTGGTGGCTGGAAAATGGCTAAAACCATGGCCAAGACAAGGGACTTTCACCCTATTCAAACCCAAAGGCCAAGTCAGCCCAGCTGCTCATTGGAGCTTCTTTGCCCTCCACATAAGCAACCAAATGCACCTCTCAATTAGCCCTGGCAGCAAGCCTAGGACATTTTATTTAAACTCCCCCTCCATGGAAAAAGGGTGAGAGCTTGAAATTCCTTGGGGAGACTTAGTAAAAATTCTTCCAAAGCTTCCTGGAGACCTCTTGAGCTTAACCAAACCTTCCTTAGCCACTCAAATCCATTGCTTCAGCTCAATTTTAGAGCTCAATTTCAAGGCCGAAACAGGACATCCTCCAAACCTCAACCAAATTCAAATTACTTGCACCCACACCATCCAAACATCAAGAGAAGAGGTTCCCCCACAAAAGCCCCATCAGCCGACCACCCTAAGGTGGACTTCGACCAAACCCCCAAATCGGCCTTAATCGAATTTGGGTCTAGGCACTTCACCACAACCAGAGGCCCAATCCCTAGGCTTCTGGCACCCACATAAAGCTTCTACAGGCATCCAATCGAGGCTACCCCTCTTGGACCAAGGTATTCAAAGTTAAACCTAAACTGAGACTCTTTTAATTATTCATGAATATACAATATTATTAAGGGTTTATCAACCATATGGATGAGTTATACTAGTCAATACGAGCATTTTAAAAGCCAATTCACTCAATTTCGTTGAGAATCGAGTGAGATATTAGCGTTTTAAAATGGACGGTTTTCGGGTCCTGTTCATTTAAAACGATGACCCGTGACCGTCAGATCGAGCGTGTATTGATCGGATGGCCCTGATCGCGTCGGACAGACCGCGATCCGATAAGAGGGTGAATGAACTGGCTGGCGGCACCAATCACGCAGCGACACGTGGCATTTTTTGACCAGTACGAGGTTGACATGGATAAGTAGGAAAATAGGGTCCTTTTCTTATTTATTTAATTCTCAAAACTTCAAAAATACATAACTTTTTGTAGAAAAATCACAAAAATAAAATAAAAATACCCACTTGCTCAGTGAACAGAGGAGAATAATGTGGATACAATTTCAAGTCTATTTTATGAATAAAATATTTTTAATTAATTAAACACTATTTACAATCATTTGATTCTCCATGCATATTGACACATCACCTTGGCTTGAAATTTTGACATGTTGTATTAAATACTATTTGGAATCATTTGATTTTTCATGCATATTGACACATCACCTTGGCTTGAAATTTTGACATATTGTATTGTTAAGATAAACATCCTCTGATTTTTCTAAAGTCAGATGACTTTTCTATACAGAGATCCATATTTTTCAAGTTATTACACATTATTCCTCAAAAATAATAATGGAAATTAGCATATTGATTATTAAATCCTAAGAAAATTTTGGAAGGTCCACCATGACTAGAAAAAACCTTTGGAAATAATTTTATGGGTAAAGTCATTTAAAATGCACTTAAATTTTGTAAATACTAAGTCACTAAGATAATTAAATTTGGAAAATATAATTATTTAAATGACTTGATTTTTGCTCTCCATTGTGATTTATGATCCAGAAAACTCATCATAAAAGTTTCCAAATATTTTGAGTTCATTTAATAACTTAAATTGATTTTTGAAGATAAATATTACTCTTAACAATTAAATGATTTTTTAAAAATCAATATTAAACTCAAAAAATTATGAAACTTAGTTTTTTGAGTTCTTTGTGATCAAGGGTATTTTCTAAAAATAAAATGCTNAAAAGATATCGAATTTCAAAGCTTAAAAATATATTTTTTTAAAAAGGCTTAAAATGAGTTTACACAAAAATAATTTCAATAAATAAAAGAAAAATCAAAAAAATATAAAAGTTTCCCCTCTGAGTTCTCTGTCCTTAGGGAGATTTTTCAAAAATATAAAACTTAATTTTCACCACCTAAAATATTTTATTTTTANCTATTTAAAATAAAAATTTGATTTTTAGCCTTTTTTAAATATTTAAAATAATTTAAAATTCATAAAAATCACAAAAATAATAAAACTTATCATAATGTTATAAATTATTTCCTAATCCCTTAAGAACAATTATAATATTTTTCCTGATTTTCTAAATAAAGTTATTTATTTTCAAAGCTTAAAAATAATTTTTAAAAGGCTAAAAATAAGTTTTCACTAAAATAATTTCAATAAATCAAAGGAAAATCAGAAAAATATAAAATTTGATCCTCTGAGTTCTTTGACCTTAGGGAGATTTTTCAAAAATATAAAACTTAATTTTCACCACCTAAAATATTTTATTTTTATTAAATAGCCCAGAAATTAGAATAATTCTAATAAATCACAAAGAATTCAAAAAATCATGAAATTTGATCCAAAGGTTTCTCTGGTCTCGGTCTACCTGCAATAACAATTTCAAGGGATTATAATTTACCTTGGTGAAGTTAGGAATTTTCTTTGAACAATCCTATTTTTGCATTAAAATACTTATATAAATTAAATTAAATTTTGAAAAATCACATTTTCTCCTCTGATGTCTTAATTGACCCATGAATGAGGNGTCATAGAGAATTCAACAAATTATGAAATTTTATCTAAAGGCTTCTCTAGTTTAGGTATACCTCTAGTAACAATTTCAAGGGATTAAAAATTACCTTGGTCAAGTTAGGAATTTTCTTTAAAAAATTCCATTTTTGCATAAAAATAATTATATAAATTAAATTAAATTTTAAAAAATCCCATTTTCTCCTCTGATGTCTCAATTGACCCATTAATGAGGTAGCATAAAAAATTTCAATGTCATTTGAATTTAGATTGATAAATTATGAAGTGTTAAAGCCTTAGGGGCAAATGTGTAATTTTGGAAATTTTGCCTTAATTAACATTNCATTTTTCCAAAGTCAGAGGAGGTCTCTATCTGGAGATCCATATTTTTCAAGTTATTCACATTATTTCCTTGAAATAATCATGGAAATTTGCATTTTGATTATAAAATCCTAAGAAAATTTTGGAAGGTCTACCATAACTAGAGAAACCTTTGGAAATAATTNGCCTCCTCCGAGGGATCCCCGATCATCCAATGGAGATGTCTTAATTTAGTTGAAGTTGTAGTTTTATGTGATGTTTGCGATTAAATTTGTAGTTGTTTTATATTTTAAATGTTGCAGCGGTGGATTTTATCTTGGTTGATTTTAGTTTTGGTTTTGGTTATGATTACGTGGCTATTCTGATGGTTTTAGTTTTCCTGCAGGGTTACATCTTTGTTTAGCATGTAAATTTGTAGGTATAAAAGTACAGTATGAAAGTACAAGAAGGACAATGCTGAAAACTGTAACAGTGTATCTTGCGAGTCTTCTTGTTGCACCACCTGAAACTTAAAATGCATGTTAAGGGAGTTTAAGAAGAGCGGGAAAAGTAAGTTCTGGTGGTTTTCCTAACCCAAAGTCATATTTTGGTGAGTCCTTAAAAGTTTAATCAAGGATGATTTCGTTGAGCGAAGAATATTAAGTTTAATAGGCCTCTGAGGTATCTAACAAGTTAGGAGGGGGAAGCAGGTCCATGCCTCCCTCTCACAAACTGGTGAAAAGCCTCGAGTCCATTTAAACTTATTATGTTATTTTATGGTTCATCCTATAAATACCCTTATTACCCAGTGAACATTGATGTCCCAATTATCCCTAAGACTAGGGTAATTATCACTTATCATTTAATTTGAAAATTATGTGGGTGAAGACCTTTAAAGAGGCAAGTTAGTGTAATATGAACACTTAGCCAAATTTTTAATCCTAATTGGGCTTAGTGGTGTTTCAAGGATGTTTGATTATGAACACTTAGCCAAATTTTAATCCTAATTGGGCTTAGTGGTGTTTCAAGGATGTTTGATATAAATTATCTACCTAATTGGGCTTAGTGGTGTTTCAAGGATGTTTGATTTAATTATGTTTCTTTCTCTAATCCTCATTTAGTCAATTTCTATTTAGCTTAAGTCACCACTAAGCATTTATTTCTCTAATCTTCATTTAGTCAATCTTGATTTAGCCTAAGTCACCACTAAGCCCTTACAGCCAAATTTTTAATCCTAATTGGGCTTAGTGGTGTTTCAAGGATGTTTGATTTAATTATGTACTCTAATCCTCGTTTAATCAATTTTTTATTTAGCCTAAGTTACCACCAAGCCCTTAAGGCCTAGGCGAGTGTCTTAATTAGTTTTGAAAAGGGTTAAGCTTTAAGTGGTCATGATTCATGATTTGGATTTCTTTAAAATCAAAATAGGGGTATTAAATTGATTAATTATTGGTTTCCAAAGTCATACCCCTAAGTCCAGGATCATTTAATTATTAAACTAATAAATTTATAGCTTCAAAAGTCATACCTCTAAGTCCAGGATCATTTAAATAATATACTTACAAATTTTAATAATTTAGGAATTTATTAGTCTTAATTAAGAAAATAAGATTGGTTTCCCAAATAAATAATTTAGAAATTTATTAATCTTAATTAAGAAAGTGAGATTGATTTCTACCAATTAACACCTTATATTTCATGCATCAAATAAATTGATTAAGCTCAGAGGTTGCCCACACCCCTCCTTGACTTAAGCCTAAATGTTAATTAAGGCTAAATTTTTAAAATTACACATTTTCCCCTAAGGCTCTAACACTTCCTAATTGGTCAAATTCAATTGAAATGACTTTCAAATTTTTATCCTACCTCATTCATGGGTTAATTAAGACATCAGAGGAGAAAATATGATTTTTTAACATTTAATTTAATTTATATAATTATTTTCTTGCAAAAATAGGATTTTTCAAAGAAATTCCTAACTTAACCAAGGTAAACTCTAACCCCTTGAAATTTTTACTGGAGGTAGACCTAGACTAGATAAGCCTTTGGACAAAATTTATTGATTTTTTGAATTCTTTATGATTTATTAGAATTATTTTAAGTTCAGGCTTAATAAAATAAAAATATTTTAAATGGTGAAAATTAAAAAATATCTCTAAGGTCAGAAAACTCAGAGGAGCAAATTTTATATTTTTCTGATTTTTCTTTGATTTATGAAATTATTTTAAGTGAGAACTCATTTTTTTAGCCTTTTAAAAATTATTTTAAAGCTTTGAAATTGAATATCTTTATTTAGAAAATAAGGAAAAATATTCTAATTGTTCCTAAGTGATTAGGAAGCAATTTAGAATATTTCCACNAAAGAGGGTAAAATTTCTAATTTTGAGGGTTCCATGTGTAATTTTCTAAGAATAGTCAATAAGAAAATCCTATGGCTAGACCTTAGGTTACTAAAGAGGAAAAACTAAACCTAAGCAAAAAATGAGGTCAACAAATGGACCCCCAATATGTGGGGTGTGCTTGGCAAGCACACCGCGCATATTGGCGTTGACCAATGAGATTAATAAAAATCAATATAAACTCCTAAGTTAACAGACCCGTAAGTATGTGTAGAGTTATGTGTGTGTTTATTTTCTGTCAGGGAATTAGTAGGTGTGTGTTTTGTTGAAATCAAGGAGTAGAGACTCTCGCTGAGGGTCCGAGAGTGGACTTTGAGTTATGAAATTTTAAGGATTTCCAAAGGATGGGAGTCAGAATGTAAGTGTTGACTCCGAGGTGGGAATTGAAATTCAGGTATCAATTCAAAAAGAGAGAGAGAGAGAGAGTCGGAGTATAAGGACCGACCTCGAACGTAATGAATCAAAAATGTAGGACAGGTTCACAAATGAGAATATAATGTAAGTCAATTCTCAAAAGAGAATGTCGGAATGTAAGGACCGACCTTGAATGTAATGAATCAAAAATGTAGGAATGGTTCAGAAATGTGAATTGAAATGTATGTCAATTCTCAAAAGAAAATGTCAGAACATAAGGACCGACCTCGAATGTAATAAATCAGAAGTGTAGGACTGATTCGAAAGTGAGAATTGAAATGTGGGTCAATTCTCAAAAGAGAATGTCGGAATGTAAGGAACGACCTCGAATGTAATGAATCAGAAGTGTATGACAGATTCAGAAGTGAGAATTGAAATGTATGTTAATTCTCAAAAGACAGTGTCAGAATGTAAGGACTGACCTCAAATATAATGAATCAGAAGTGTAGGACTGATTCGGAATTGAGAATTGAAATGTAGGTCAATTCTCAAAAGAAAGTGTCAGAATGTAAGGACCGAACTCAAATGTAATGAATCAAAAGTGTAGGACTGATTCAGAAATGAGAATTGAAATGTAAGTCAATTCTCAAAAGAAAGTGTCGCAATGTAAGGACCGACCTCGAATGTAATGAATCAGAAGTGTAGGACTTATTTGGAAATGAGAATTGAAATGTAGGTCAATTCTCCAAAGAGGGTTAGTAGCATTGAATTTATAGAACTGTATCATGTGAGAAAGGTCGATCTTGTTGAAGGAGATTTGTAAAGCTTTGTGAGTTTTTGTGCAGAATGTGAAATTCTGCGAGGATGTGCAGAGAGTTAGTGTAGATAACGATGGTTGTGCTACGCGCACGAAGAGTAGGAAATTCTAAAAACGGAAGAATCTACTCAAGAGGTCTGTTTTATTTTCTTGTTGTTTTTATCACATTTAATTTTTCAAAATATGTTTTTAAAGTTTTAATTTTAATTTGTTGATTTTTTTAAGTGTGTAATTTTTAAAATAATTTGTTTTACTTTGAGGTTAATTTTGTTACAAAAATTTTGGACCTGGTCATAGACATTTGGCCACATAGATAACCCTAAAACAATCAAAGTTTCAAAGTTTCAAAGCCAAGTAGAGGCAAGCAGAGGTAAGCGACACCAGGTTGCATAATAAGTTTTTAGGTATCTTCCATTTGTTGGTAACATGGGTCTTTCACCCTGGAAGTCCACTAACTGGTAGGCTCCTCCTATATAGACCTTCTCAAAGCAAATGGTCCCTTGCAAGTTGGCTCGAACTTCTCACCTATTTTGCGGCGAGCAAGAATAGATTTTTTGAACACAAGTATGACTTCACCAATTTTGAATGTCTTTGGGCGGACCAATTTGTCATGGGCTTGTACCATCTTTGCCTGGTAGAGCTCCAAATGTTGTTGTGGTTCCAATCATTTTCCCTCGAGACTCTCTAGTTCTTCATGTCTGAGTTTTGCATTTTCTTCCGTTGTGAGTTGGTTGGCAACGACGACTCTGAGAGATGGTGTCTGGATTTCTAGCGGTAGCACGGCCTCGGTCCCGTACACGAGCATTAAAGGTGTACACTGAGTGGGAGTCTTGAAAGTCATCTGGTATGCCCACAAGGCTTCTAACAATTTGTTATGCCAATCCCTCTTATTTTCATCCAGTGTTTTCTTTAAAGTCTGTATCAGTGTCTTGTTGAAAGCTTCAGCCAGACCATTTGCTCTGGGATAGTAAATTATAGAGTATCTCCAATCTATCCCATGTCTTCTGATGAAATTGTTGATCTTTGTACTTTTGAAAGCTGTCCCATTGTCAGAGATCATTCTTCGCGGTACTCCAAAACAATAGACAATTTGGCTTTTGAAAAATTGAAGTACGTGTTGTATCGTAACCTCATGTAACGATACTGCCTCTGCCTATTTGGAGAAGTAGTCTGTAGCGGCAATTATATACTTGTGTCCTTTAGAAGATGGAGGGTCTATCGGGCTTATATTGTCTGTGCCCCAACACTCGAATGACTACGAGGCAACAGTCGGGTGCAACACATTTGGAGGCTGGTGTAAGACCACCCCATGCACTTGGCATTGGTGACATCTTCTGGTTGTATCCATTGGAAATCATTGCTGGCCAATAATATCCAAGCCTTTTGATCTTCATTTTCATTTTTGGTCCCGACTGGTGAGCGCCACACAATCTGGCATGTACCTCTTTGACAATATTTTGTGCCTCGGCTCTGCTCAAACACCGTAGCCACATTTGTCAAACGAATCTTCTATACAGAACATTTCCCACCAGAGCGTAAGACATGACCCTTCTTGTGATGTGGTGCACCTCAGACTTGTCCTCTGGCAGCTTTCAAGTATGAAAATATTCTATTAATGGCTTGCTCCAATCTTCGTTGATGTCTGTAGCTGTATTTATTATTTCTTCTTTTCCAAGTTTGTGTAGAGTTTTGAAGTCGTTTTGAGACAGGACTCGTCTTCCTTGAACCGTGACTTCGATGGAATCCTCCAGGGGACACACCATTTCCTTAGTGAGTTTTGTTAGAACGTCGGCATGGGCATTATCTCCCCGAGGAATCCGGTAGAAAGTCTCCTCAGGAATCTGCTCCAGGAGCATCATCGTGTATTGATGGTACTTTTCTAGTCTTAGTTTCAAAATTATGTATTGTCCGGCGACCTGCTAAATGACAAGTTGAGAGTCACCATAAATGGCAATGTTTGTTATATCAATTGAGATTGCCAATTCCAATCTGGTGATTAAGGCTTCATATTTTGCTTCATTGTTAGTGCACGACTCTGTCAGGTGGTATGAGAACCTCATCATACCCTTATCTGGCGTAATAAATATCAAACTGATCCCTGCCTTGCCTGATATAACTGTGTCTAATCCTTTATCTTTCCTGGCTGACGAAGCACCATCGAAGTACATTTCCTAGCACTGCACACTAGAAAATTCCATCTGTAGTATTTGCTCGTCTGGTAACTCATCGTTGAGAGAGGACCCAGCTGGAAGTGGGTGTGTAGCGAGAAAGTCTGCTAGTATCTGTCCCTTGATGGCACGGAGGAGAACAAAAGTTATATCAAATTGCAATAAGATCATTGACCATCTTGCTAAACGTCCGGAAAGTATTGGTCGGGTTATCAATTATTGCAATGGATTAACATTCAAAATTAAAGTTATCCTCTGAGAAAAAATGTAATATCTAAGCTTTTGGACGGCAAAAATTAATGTCAGACAATGCTTCTCAATAGGTAGATACCTTATCTCCATCGGTATTAGACGACGACTCAAGTAGTAGAGCTCATTTTCTTTTCCCTCATTGAATTGGGCTAAGGGGGCTCCAAGAGAGTCATTTAAGGTTGCGGTATAAAGTATCAGAGGTTTCCCTGGGATAGGTGCTGCCAAAATAGGAGGTTTCATTAAATATTGTTTAAAGTCTTCAAAGGCCCGCTGACATTTCTCTTCCCAAATAAATTTGGTGTCGCTGACGCCTACCTGAGAGATTAGAAATAAAGCACCTCAGATATGCCAACTTTCCCTGGAAGGAACATAGTTTTTTCAAGTTCTTAGGGGGGGGCATTTCCAAGATTGCTTTAATCTTATCCGGGTCGATCTCGATTCCGCGATGACATACAACGAATCCTAGGAATTTCCCGGAGGTACTGCCAAAGGCGCACTTTAAGGGATTCATTTTAAGGTCATATCATCGTAATCATTCAAACACGATCCTCAAATCGTACACATGGTATGTTTTCTATTTACTTTTGATGACTAAATCATCCACGTAGAATTCTACTTGATTATGGATGAGGTCATAAAAAATTTTTGTCATCGCATGCTGATATGTTGCTCCGGCGTTCTTTAGGCCGAATGACATCATTGTGTAGCAGAAAATTCCAATCGGTGTTCTGAAAGTTGTAAGTGCTGCATCCTCGGGAGCCATCTTAATTTGGTTGTATCCTGATGATCCATCCATGAAAGAGAAAATTTCATGTGTCGAAGCGATATCCACCATCATTTCTGGTATATGTAGTGGAAACTCGTCTTTTGGACATGCCTTGTTCAAATCTCTGAAGTCCACACAAACGCGGATCTATCCATTTTTGTTCTTAACAGGTACAATATTGGCTAACCACGTGGGGTATTGCTCTTCTTTAACAAAGTTGGCGTCTATCAATTTTTCACCTCGGCGATGACTTGTTATTCTATTTCAATGCACATTCTCCTTGAAGCTTGTTTTACTGGGGTTATATTCTTGTCCACCCCAAGTTTATGGATTGCAACCTCTATTGACAGCCTTGGCATTTCATCGTAGCTCCATGCGAAGTAATCTTTGAATTCTGTTAATAGTTTGACCAATTCTGTAGATTTTACGTCATCAAGTAGAGAACTTATAAATGTAGGCCGGGGCCATTCTTCAGTCCCGAGGTTAATCTCTTTCAATTCATCGATAGTGGATTTAATTTCTTCCTCCTCTGGCGGAGCATCTTCTATTGGTTGATCAGCAGAGTCATTCTCTATATCGAGACAATCCTCTTCTGACTCACTAGTAACAACCATGCAAAATTAATCTTCTATTGGCTGATCGGTAGAGTCATCCTCTACATCGAGGCAATGCTCTTCTGATTCACTAGTAACAACCATGCAAAATTCAGAATCATCGACTAGTCCAACTGTACCAAATCCGAGACCTTCTTTTGAATTGGGAGTTCAACTTTTAGCATTCCATAGTTCTTCAAAAAGTTGAAATTTAACTTTTGGCATTTGTTTTGGTAAGTGTCCCTGTTGAATTAACTTTTGAACACAAGGCGAGAAGGGACCAAAAGACAATTCCATAAATTCATTGGAATCAACATCTAAATTTACATGTTTTTCAAGCTCAGCAGAGGTATAAACACAGTAAAATTTGATCGACTTCGAACCAACACTACGGACTTCCTTGACCTCTAAACTCTCGACCTTTTGGGAGAGAGTCAGAGTAAGGTTCATAGTATCCACATAGTGGTTTATCCGATCATACATTGTTTCATATTCATTCTTCTCTGTATCTTCTAGGGATATCTCATACTGAGGTTTCTTCTACTTCGTCATCATTATTTCATCTTCAGAAATGTCTTCATCACTAATATTGATAGTTGGCCTAGTCCGTTCATTCCTCATCCGCGTCCCTGACCTCGACCTTGGGTGTGTGAACTAGAAGAACCTCCACAAACTTGTTGTAAAGGAGTGGTAGAAGGTTGTTGAATCGGAGTTGTATGGCCTCCTTTTTGTGATTCTTCTGAATCTTCATCTTTGTTTGTGATAACTTTACAAGAGAAGACAGTCCTCTTTGGAGGCACATAGTAGGCAGCATCTTCATGGATACCAACTTCATGTACTGAAAATGGTTGTAGATCTCCCTTAATACAATTTTCTTGACCATCTTTGTGATATTTGATGCACTGGTGTAGGGATGATGGAACCATATTGTGCTCATGAATCCACGGTCGACCCCCTTCATGCACTGAAAATGGTTGTAGGTCTCCCTTGATGCAATTTTCTTGACCATCTTTGCGGCATTTAATGCACGATGTAGAGATGATTCTCCCTTGATGCAATTCTCTTGACCATCTTTGCGGTATTTGATGCACTGGTGTAGGGATGATGGAACCATATTGTGCTCATGAATCCATGGTCGTCCCAATAGAGCGTTAAAAGAGGTTTCGGCGTCGATGATATGATATTTAACGGTTGTTACGAGTTCTCCAACCTTCATAAGTAATATAATTGACCCAAGGGCTCTTTCTCACTTTTGGTTGAATCCTCTTAACATCATTTTATCAGTTGTAAGCTCTTGCGCTTTAATATCCAAATAGGCCAATATTTGTAGGCTCATCAAGTTAAGAGATGCCCCAAGATCCACTAATACTCTAGATAACACAAATCTGCCGATGTTGACGGAGATGTAGAGCGGATGATTGTGGTTGGCGGTACCGAGTAGCAAGTCTTCATCTGTGAAGGTTACCCCTGACTGTTCTCTCAATGAGCAAACTTCATCTGACGATGTGCTAGCCAACTGAGCTAAGCAAATTTCTGGATCAAGCAAAGCTGTAACCAAAGATTCTCTCATCTCCTTTGATAGGATTAGAGCGTCGTAGATGCTTAGTCGGGCAGGCAACTTCTCGTTGTAGTCTACTTTGTAGGGTCCTCCAATTTTATCTTGATTATGTGGTTCTTCCACTGGAAACGTTGTAGTCTATTTTGTAGGGTCCTCCAATTTTATCTTGATTATGTGGTTTTTCCACTGGCGGAGGTGGGGGTATCTCTTCTTGAGTCATTATCTGTTTTCCTTTGTCTGTCGAAGTTGTTCTTGGTGGTAACCCTTTTCCGCTCCTTAAGTTAACTTCTGTGACTTCTTCTTTTTGAGATATCATTGTTGAATCTTCTGGTATTTTTTCCTCCTCATCGGAAAGATCTAAGTTGATGGCAAGCGGTGTACCATGACGCTTGAGAGTTGGCTCTTCGTTATCAGTGTTGTCGTAAGTGATATTGAGTTCTTCTTTGGACGTGAAAACGAGTTCATCAGACTTGAGTATGATTTGAGGACCATTTTGGGAATCGAGATTGCAGCTAGATCGATCATAATCAGTTATGTTATTATCAAAAATAGTTAAAACGTAGCCGGAATCACAATCATTATATTCATAAGACCCCGGAGGGACAAAAAGATAATCATATAAAGTCAAGGGTTCGAGGATTTTCTTCCCCAAATCCGAGACAACCAATCTAGTAGAGGCAGTCCCTATCCTACCCCCCGTGCTATCAATCTTGGCAGTGATGCTTTTCATCTTCTTATTCTTTTTTTTTGATGATGACGGATCTCCTGGCAAAATCTTCATCTCGGGCTCGGTATGTTGCGGACTCTGAATGGAGACTTGTTTTGATGCAGACTGTATCTTGTTCAGTATCTTCTTGGATGATCTGCTCCAGACCTCATTCCATTCTTCTCGAGTGTCCGTAGAAGCTTGTTTTGATGAATCCTGTATTTGATTAAGGACCCTCTTGAGTTCATTCCAAGTTGTACTCCATCCATCTGTTCCGACATATGGATCAACTGGGGCGATTGACTCAGCTGAACTCATGTTTATGGAACATTTTTCAGGTTCTCTCAAATAATCCTTTGAGATTGTTATATTCTCTTCCTTGAGGTTCCTCTGGAGCCAGTCTTTAAAGATGAAACACATGTCTATAATGTGCCCAAGCAACCGTGGTATGGAAAATAATTTGGTTCATTCTTCTTATCCACCTCTTCGAGTTTCTTTGGATCAGGTATTTTGAATTCTGGTTTCTTCATCAAGCTTTTGAATATTTTAGGTACAGCTTCATATTTGAAGGAATAAACAACTTTTTGTTGCTCTAATAGGGATATTCTTTTTCCCGTTGTTCAAGGTGATCCCTCCTGAGACGACCGCTGGTTGGATTGACTGCTCTGTTTCTGAGAGTACTGTGATGAAGACTGGCGAAGCTCTTCTGCATATATCTTTATCGGCTGCTTTCCTTTGTCGACAGTTGTGACTACTTCTGATTTCTTTTCAAACACGCTGGTCACCTTAGCCTTTTCATGCGGCTCCATGTGCTTCATTTCTTCTTGAAGATTGCTGGCTTTACTAAGTAGCTTCTTGAAGGATTTGATGGTGAGTCCCTTAAGCATGAAAGATACTGGCCCATGAATGCTTTTGAGTAAAATCTCAATCGCTTGATGTTCCTGTAGCTGAGGTTCACATTTCATGCTCAGGTTTCTCCACCTCAAAATATAGTCTGTCAAGGTTTCACTAGGCTTCTGCTTCTCCATCATGAGCTCTTCAATAGCCACAGGATGCTGCGCCCCAGCAAATCTCTTCACAAACAACTGTTCTAACTTAGAAAATGTTTTAACTGACTCGTTGGGCAAGTCAGCGTACCAGTTAAAAGCAATCCCTAACAAGCTGCTGACGAACTGCTGACAGAGTAAAGCCTCATTATTCCTCATGTTGCCACAACTAGCTCGGAAATGTGCTATGTGTTGTCTGGGATTTCCAGTCCCATAAAATATCTTGAAGTTTGAGGCCACAAAACACTTGGGGAAAGGGACGACATCGAACTCCTCCGGGTAAGGTCTACCCTTTAGAATTGATGCACTGC
This sequence comes from Phalaenopsis hybrid cultivar, assembly GCA_002079205.1. NCBI lineage: Eukaryota > Viridiplantae > Streptophyta > Magnoliopsida > Asparagales > Orchidaceae > Phalaenopsis > Phalaenopsis hybrid cultivar. The sequence continues at coordinate 68,574 of JXCR01079353.1, forward strand.
CCTTGAACTGGGTTAAGACATCCCGTACTTGTTCAACCATTTGCTTGAACTCTTTTTCTAGCTTGACACCTAACAAAGAATCCTTCTTTGGTTGTTCATCTTTGTCTGTTGAAGTAGCATCCCTTCTTTCATCTGTGATGTGTATGATTTCTGGCTGAGTAATCTCTGGGGAAGCCAACCTTGGTGCTTGTGATTGCCCCTGAATGGTGGCCATAGCGGTCATAGCTGCAGTCATCTCTTCTATTCTTTTCTCTAATGGACTGACTTGTTCATCCCTTAGGAGGATAACCCTACGTAGTTCATCTACGGCATTCTCTTCAATGTGAGGTTGAGCCTCGAGCGCAGATGTGGTAGCTCTGGTTTCGATCACATGGACATCCATGAAATCCTCCTCCAAGTAATCGTTGTAATCAAAATCTTCATTGTCACTTTTGACAGAAACTCCGTGCTCTCGAGTTAACTCGGAAATCTCAATCCTGAGTTTCTCAACTTTTTCCTCAATTATCAATTCCTTGATTGCTTTAAGATCTGGAGGTCTGAGTTTCTCAACTTTTTCCTCAATTATCGATTCCTTGATTGCTTTAAGATCTGGAGGACCTTGGGGAACATCCTCTATTTGTTCCTCCATCTCGCTGGCTATTGTTGCGAGTATGTCAGATATTTCAGGCACTGGTCTTACTTCTTGTCTTGCAGGCTCACTGAACTCTATCGGTGCAGCGACCTTGGGTACCCATACCCTTTTCTTCTTTGACGATGATGTCTCAGGACGGGATGTCTTAGTAGAGACATCGGTATGTCCAGGGAAGGTACACTCCCTCTGGTGTAGACCGGCTACAGTGTCAGGTAATCATCTCGTCTTTCTTTCCGTGATTGCAGGAATGACGGGTAAGCTCCTTGGACCCAGTCTTGACTTAATCGATCGGTGACCTACGGTCCTAGTGGTAGTATGATCGGTGGTGACTATAGCAGTATCAACACGGTTTCCCAAACGGAACCAGATGGGAATATGGGTAGGTGACTTTAGAGTCGACTTAAAAGACTTTCTTTTGGACATAACATCCTTCAAAATTTCTTTTTTCATACGAGGGGAAATCGCATGTCCCACTCGTTTAAGTAACTCACTAATAGAACAACCTTATTTAGTAGCAAGCCTTCTGAAAACTGCACTAATTCGGGTGATTGGAGTAAACTTCTTTCTCTCCTCACCATGTCCACGGAGTGATGGTAATGTGACAACAATTTTCCGGATACTCTCATATCCATCGGTATCCTTCAAAGGATGGAATCTACTCCCTTGTAGGAGTGGATAAATTTCTGGTAACACCTCTTCAATTCGATGAGGCTCCTCCTCAACGGGTGTGTTTTCAGGAGCCTTGGCTTTGATGGCCCTCCGAACTCTTCTATTGTGGTTCCTCCTTTGAGTTCGGGTCAGTGGTACAGTCCTTGAGCTTGACCCAATCTCAAACACAGGTGGTCGAACAATTAATCCTTCAGTCGGATCTTCAATGACCATCACTTCTTTCCCCTTAGCAGCAGCAGGGATAGCAGGCTTGACGGGTGTCACGATGGATGTAGCTTTAGCTTTTTTGCAGGCAGGGAAATCCTGAGGGTAGTTCAGACCAGCAATCTTCATTACCACGAATGGGGCTTTCCCGAGGAAAACCTCGAGGTCTTCAAATCAAGCTCCGAACTTGATGGTGGGAGCGATGTTACAGGTGCTGCAGTCCGTTGGCAGATTGCAGGAAAAGGTCAGCATTGGCCATTACAGCGGGCTTTAAAACAGAAAGTTTTAGGGTTAACTATATGACCAAAAGCCTCAAAATCTTTAGTGCAACCACTGAAAATAGAGGTTGATCTGTAGACCGGGCGGGTCTTAATTTATGGTTATTTTTAACATCTTTGTTTAAAAAAAAGGTGTAAAATTTAATTAATATAAGAAAATTTCAAAGTGAGCGCAGCACAAGCAGGGAGATGTGAAGAAAATTAGGACCCAGTGCGGGACCCAATTAGTGGTAGAAAATGCCCAGGTGGAATTAGTCCACCGACACACCTATTGGGGGTTCAACCCCATATAAGAATTTAAAGAGTCCTTAAAGGTCTTCTGAACCCCTCTATTCAAAGATGGTTGAACAGGTAGTCCTGAAGTCCAAGGAGTTGACCATACCTTCCCAAGACATAAATGGGTAAAGTATGTCAACGAAAGAAGNTTTTTGGTGATGTTTGTGATTAAATTTTGAGTTGTCTTATATTTTGAATATTGTAAGGTATTTTTATTTAAANCTAAAACCGAGAGCCACCCCCATGACATCTCACCCAAATCAAACCTAGATGCCAGCTCATCCAAATCAAACTATGGAGCTCCTCTGCCCTCCACCTAAGCACCACATTACACCTCCTAATTGACCATGATAGCCACCATAACCCCATTTTTATAAAAGGCCACCTCCATGGCACTAGGTGCTGAAAATTTCTCAGAGAGGCCTCTCCAAACTTCATACAAAGCTTCCCTAAGATCCTCTCAGTGCATCCCAACCATTTTTCCTCACCCATTCCCCTTATCGGAGCTCAATTTTGAGCTTGAAACCTTGCCGAAAACCAGGACAGAGCCCAATACACCTCCACACTCCACTAAACTCCAATTGCTTGTGCCCACACCTTCAGAAGAGTGAAAGAAGCTAGAGCCTCATCAAATCCCCCTTCCACAGAGCCTCTACCATAGCTCTAGACCAACACCTGAAAACGAGCTCCCTATCAAATCCCCCTTCAACAGAGCCTCTACCATAGCTCTAGACCAACACCTGAAATCGAGCTTGGTCGAATTCATACCTAGACTTACACCAAGACCAGGGACTCAATCCCTAGCCTCCTTAGACCCCAAAGAAAGTGTCGAGCACCTCTGCTTCACACCAAGGTCAGGGACTCAATCCCTAGCCTCCTTGGACCCCAACGGAACGTGCCGCGTACCTCTGATCAAAGCTTCCCTTCTCAGAGCAAAGGTATAAAACTCCTCCTCCTCCCGAGCCTGTTTTGATCCTCCATTTACTTAAACTTAATTTCATGGTACCTTAGCCGTATAGATGTGTTCGTCTTGCTTAGACGAGTCCATAGGATCAAACCCGAGGCGATTTGGTTGAGTCTAGGTCGAGATCTTAAGGTTTTAGTCTGGACGGGCACGGGATCACTCTATCGAGGATGATGACAGGGAGCCGTTCGATCAAGCATGTATCAAACGGACGGGGGAGATCGAGCCGGACAGCGCTTTGAGACATGAATAGCGGGCCGAGTCAGCAAGCTACGTGGACGACGGTGTCTAACCAGAGCGCGCCACGCATGCTTTCGGAGCCATCGTAGGATGAGGTGGCACGCGCGGTTTAAATAGAAAAATAGGGGTATTTTCTTATTTATTTAATCC
>JXCR01079353.1:72242-123997 GCA_002079205.1 Phalaenopsis hybrid cultivar
GTTTAACCCTTTTCAAAATTAATTAAGACACTCACCTAGGTCTTAAGGGCTTAGTGGTGACTTAGGCTAAATCAAAATTGACTAAAAGAGGATTAGAGAAATAAACATAACAAAATCAAACATCCTTGAAACATCATTAAGCCCAATTAGGACTAAAATTTGGCTAAGTGTTCAAATTACAATAACTTGCTCCTTTAAGGATCTTCACCCATATAATTTTCAAAATTAAATGATAAATGATAATTATCGCTTTCTTGGGGATAATTGAGACATCGATGTTCACTGAGCATTAAGGATATTTACAGGATGGACCATTAAACAAAATGATANAAAAGGCATGGACCTGTTTCCCCCTCTTAACTTGTTGGATACCTCAGAGGCCTTTAAACTTAATATTCTTTGCTTAAAGAAATCATCCTTAATTAAACTTTTAAGGAATCACCATAATATGACATNCGAGTCTTTTCACTAGTTGGTAAGGGAGAGGCATGGACCTGTCTCCCCCGCTTAACTTGTTGGATACCTCAGAGGCCAATTAAGCTTAATATTCTTTGCTTAAAGGAATCATCCTTAAACTTTTAAGGACTTAACAAAATACAACATAGAGTTAGGNCTTAGGAAAATTTTACCTTTCCTGCTCTTCATAAACTGTCTTAACATGCATTTTAAGTTTCAGATGGTGGAACGAGAAGACTCGTCAAGTACACTTTTACAGTTTTTTAGCGTTATTTTTCTTGTACTTTCATACTGTACTTTTATACCTGCAAATTTGCATGCTAAACAACGCTTTTTCTTGTACTTTCATACTGTACTTTTATACCTGCAAATTTGCATGCTAAACAACGATCTCTTTCTTGTACTTTCATACTGTACTTTTATACCTACAAATTTGCATGCTAAACAACGATCTCACCCTCTACTTTCATACTGTACTTTTATACCTGCAAATTTGCATGTTAAACAACGATGTCACCCTGCATGATATGCTAAACAACGATCTCACCCTGCATGAAAACTAAAACCATCAGGATAGCCACATACCCAAAAACTAAAACTAAAATCGATCAAGATAAAATGCACCACCACAACATTCAAAATATAAAACAACTCAAAATTTAATCACAAACATCATACAAANGAGTTGAGTTTAGTAAGTTCATTTGGACTAAGTGAATCCAATAGAAAATAGTGATACCGGAACGAGGGTTTAGTAAGTTCATTTGGACTAAGTGAATCCAATAGAAAATAGTGATACCGGAACGAGGGAGCCGTAGGATCCTAACTGGTGTCGCTCTAATCAACTTTAATATGACCTCATAAAATTTAAAGATGCGTTTGATAAGTTCATTTGGACTAAGTGAATCCAATAGAAAATAGTGATGCCGGAACGAGGGAATAGGATTCTAACCGGTGTCGCTCTAATCAACTTTAATATACCCTCATAAAATTTAAAGAACTTCAACCATAGGGCCACCTGATTTGATATTATAACTTGACACACTAGATAGTCAAACTTGTCACAGCAAGGAGCTTAGAGCTAGCATGGTGGGCAGCACAGCCATCTTCAATAGCAAAACCTATCTTCCCCAGCTAAACCAATCTTTCTTCCTTAAACTTAAACAACAAAGCCATAGGACTTCGAGGTTACTTGCTTATGCAATGTAAATCCTCACCTTATCTTTAGGCCTTTGCATAGCCCTGCTATACAATCTCATGCAACGTAAATCCTCACCTTATCTTTAGGCCTTTGCATAGCCCTGCTATACAATATACTCTTAAATCATCTTAGGATTTTGAGGTTGTCGTTTGTCACGACCTAAATCCTCACATCTTCCAGGCTATACCGTCTTAGGATTCCGAGGTTGTCGTTTGTCACGACCTAAATCCTCACATCTTCCAGGCTATACATCTTAGGATTCCGAGGTTGTCGTTTATCATGACCTAAATCCTCACATCTTCCAGGCTATTTGATCTTAGGATTCTGAGGTTGTCGTTCGTCACGACCTAAATCCTCACATCTTCCAAGCTATTTGATCTTAGGATTCTGAGGTTGTCGTCCGTCATGACCTAAATCCTCACATCTTCCAGGCTATTTGCATCACCTTATCTTTAGGCCTTTGTATAGCCCTGCTATATAATATAAGCCCTAACTCGTCTTAGCCGAGGTTGTCGTTTATCACGACCTAAATCTTCACATCTTCCAGGCTATTTGTGTGATCATTCGAGATTTTCGTTTGTCACAACCTAAACCCTCACATCTTCCAGGCTATTTGTGTGATCGTTTCACACGAAAAGGTTGTCGTTTGTCACAACCTAAACCCTCACATCTTCCAGGCTATTTGTGTGATCATTTCGTCGTTTGTCACGACCTAAATCCTCACATTTTCCAGGTTATTTGTGTGATCATTTCACACGAATGCCTATCACGACCTAAATCCTCACATCTTCGAGGCTATTTGTGTGATCATTTCACACAAATGTAAGCCCTAACTAATAAAATTGTCAAGACAAAACACGTAAGTATTTCTCATCAAAACCGAAGCCAAACATTAGGATAGCTTGGGAAGTCACCGAGGTTTTCCTCTGGATCCATGATATCCCCTAGTTCTTCTTCCTTTGGATTCTACAATAAAATGTTCCAAATTTGAACCAATCTCCTTGCCAACTCTATGTCCGATTTCGTTGAAGAGTCCTACCTTTTGAAATTCCTTGAAGATAATATTTCTTGATTTTATTGAGAGTTATCCTAGGTGGCGTTGGTCATTTAAGATGTAATTAACTATAGGGGCTTGCCCTTATAGGAAGCATGTCCGAACCCAGCTTAATNCATTTTGTTAAAGAGTCCTACCCTTTGAAATTCCTTGAAGATAATATTCCTTGATTTTTATCGAGAGTCATCTTAGGTGACTTCGGTCATTTAAGATGTAATTAACTATAGGGGCTTGCCCTTATAGGAAGCCCGGTGACTTTGGTCATTTAAGATGTAATTAACTATAGGGGCTTGCCCTTATAGGAAGCATGTTCGAACCTGCAGACCAAACGGCCGTCATACTTTCCTTAGTTTATTTGATCGAGCCTCATCCTCAAGTCTTGTGTTTATCCTTCGTAACGGACCTCATACTTTTCTTAGTTTATTTGATCGAGCCTCATCCTCAAGTCTTGTGTTTATCCTTCGGGGATCCCTTAGTTTATTTGATCGAGCCTCATCCTCAAGTCTTGTGTTTATCCTTCGGGATAGATACATGATTTGAGGTACAACGCTCTTTCATTTAAACTATAAAAAATATGGGGTCAATTTGATTTCATATTTTTCTAAAACTAAATATATATGTAAATTTCTCTTTTATTTTAAAACTATGAAAAATATGGGGTCAGATTGATTTCATACTTCAACGTCCTTCTGAAGCGGGTGACGGGATTTTGATTCCGGCGACCGACAGCTTCTTACGAGTAACTCCACACAAATCAACCCAAAATAACGCCGACAGCTTCTGACGACTCCGCCGGGGACAAGCTTTTCTCTCTATACAAATCAAGAAATATTATCTTCACACATCGATAATATGTCGATGTTCCTCTTGGACCAAATCACCTTTCTTCTGTTGACATACTTTACCCATTTCTATCTTGGGAAAGTACAGCTAACTCCTTGGACTTCAGGACTAGTTGTTCAACCATNACGACAGCTTCTTACGGGCAACCCCACAAACAAACCATCCCCGAAATAACGCCGACAGATCCGTATACTAGAACAGATGGATGGAGTACAACTTGGGATGAACTCTTGAGGTTCCTTAATCACATACATGATTCATCGAAACAAGCTTCAACAAACACTGAAGAAGGATGGAATGAGGTATGGAGCAGATCATCCAAGAAAATATTGAACAAGATCCAGTCTGCATCAAAACATGCCTCCATTCAGAGTCTGCAGCATACCAAGCCCGAGATGAAGATTTCGCCAAGAGATCCGTCATTGTAAGGAACAAAGAACAAGAAGAATAAAAGCATCACTGCAAAGATTGATAGCACAAGGGGTAGGATAGGTGCTGCCTCTACTAGATTGGTCGTCTCAGATTCGGGGAAGAAAATCCTCGAACCCCTGACTTTGTATGATTATCTTTTTGTCCCTCCGGGGTCTTGTGAATATAATGAATGTGATTTTAGATATGTTTTAACTATTTCTATTGATAATGTAACTGATTATGACCGATCTAGCTTCAATCTCGATCCCGAAATTGATCCTTAAATTGTACTCGAGTCCAATGAACTCGTTGTCAAGTCCAAAGAAGACATCAATAATACCGATCACGACAGCACCGATAACGAAAAGCCAACTCTCGAGCATCACGGTGCGCCACTTGCCATTAAATTAGATCTCTCCAATGAAGAGGAAAAGACATAGGAAGATTCCACAACGATATCTCAAGAAGAAAAAATCACAGAAGTTAACTTAAGGAGCAGAAAAGTGTTACCACCAAGAACAGCTCCAACAGACAAAGGAAAACAGATAATGACTCGAGAAGAGATACCCCCACCTCCACCAGTGGAAGAACCAAATAATCAAGATAAAATTGAAGGATCAAACAAAGTAGACTACAACGTGCTAGCCCAGCTCAAAAGTTGCCGACCCGATTAAGCATCTATGACGCTCTGATCCTGTCAAGGGAGATGAGAGAGTCTCTGGTCACAGCTTTGTTTGACCCAAAATTTGCTTAGCTAAGTTGGCTAGCACATCCTTATATCAAGTTTGCTCGTTGAAAAAATAGCCTGGGGTAACCTTCACAGATGAAGATTTGTTGCTCGGTACCACCGACCACAACCGTCCACTCTACATCTCCGTCAACATCGGCAAATTTGTGTTATCAAGAGTTTTAGTGGATCGTGGAGCATCTCTTAACTTGATGAGTCTATGGACATTGGCCTTTTTGGATATTGAAGCTCAAGAGCTTACGGCTGATACAATTTTGTTAAGAGGATTCAATCAAAAGGGAGAAAGAGCCCTCGGATCAATTACATTACTTATGAAGGTTGGAGAACTCGTGAAAACAGCTAAATTTCATATCATCGACGCCGAGACCTCTTTTAATGCTCTACTGGGTCGACCGTGGATTCATGAGCACAATATGGTTCCATCATCTCTACACCAGCACATTAAATACCGCAAAGATGGTCAAGAAAATTGCATCAAGAGAGATCTACAACCATTTTCAATGCATGAAGTTGGTATCCATGAAGATACTGCCTACTACGCGCATCCAAAGAAGACTGTCTTCTCACACGATATTCTGACAAACAAAGATTAAGATTCAGAAGAATCACAAAAAAGTAGGCCATTCAACTCCGCTTCAGCAATCTTCCACCACTCCTTTACAAAGAGATGGTGAAAGGCCTTTTAGTTCGCGCACCACTCGAGGTCAAGGCCGGGGACGTGGACGAGGAAGGATCAATTTAATTATTGAACGGACTAGGCCAACTATCAACATTAGTGATGAAGATAATTTTGAAGACGAGATAATGATATCAAGACTAAAGAGACCTCAGTACGAGATATCGCTAGAAGATACAAAAAAGAATGAATATGAAACAATGTATGATCGGATAAACCACTATCTGAATGCTATGACCCTTACTCTGATTCTCCCTCAAAAGGTTGAGAGTTTAAAGGACAAGGAAGTTTGTAGTGTTCGTTCAAACCCAATCAAGTTTTACTGTGCTTCTACCTCTACTGAGCTTGAAAAACATGTAAATTTGGATGATCATTCTAATGAATTAATGGAATTGCCTTTTGGTTCCTTCTCGCCTTGTGTTCAAAAGTTAATTTAACAGGGACACTTACCAAAACAAATGCTAAAAGATAAATTTTAATTGTTTAAAAAACTATGGAATGGTAAAAGTTGAACTCCAAATTCAAAAGAAGGTCTCGGATTTGGTAAGTCGGACCAGTCGATGATTCCGAATTTTGCATTGTTGTTACTGGTGAGTCAGAAGAGGATTGCATCGATATAGAAGATGACTCTACTGATCAACCAATAAAGATGCTCCCCCAGAATTTGAGGAAGAAATGAAATCTACCGTTGATGAATTGAAAGAGATTAACCTCGGGACTGAAGAACAACCCCGACCTACATTTATAAGTTCTCTACTTAATGACGAAGAATCTGCAGAATTGATCAAACTTTTAAAAGATTTTGAAGATTGCTTTACGTGGAGCTACGATGAAATGTCAGGACGTTCGTGGAAGTTGCAGTCCATAAACTCGGGGTGGACATAAATAGAACCCCAGTAAAACAAGCTCCCAGGAGAATGCGCCTCGAGATAGAACAACAAGTCATCGCTGAGGTGAAGAAACTGATAGACGCCAACTTTGTAAAAGAAGAACAATACCCCACGTAGTTAACCAACATCGTACCTGTTAAGAAGAAAAATGGACAGATCCATGTTTGTGTCGATTTCAGAGATTTGAACAAGGCATCTCCAAAAGACGAGTTTCCACTACCTATACCGGAAATGATGGTGGATATCGCTTCAACACATGTGCCTTCATGGACGGATCGTCGGGATACAACCAAATCAAGATGGCTCCTGAGGATGCATCGCTACATGAGTTCCCACTACCTATACCGGAGATGATGGTGGACATCGCTTCAACACATGAAATTTTCTCTTTCCACTACCTATACCAGAAATGATGGTGGACATCGCTTCGACACATGAAATTTTCTCCTTCATAATGGATCGTCATGATGCAATCAAATCAAGATGGCTCCCGAGGATGCAACACTTACAGCCTTCAGAACACCGATTAGAATTTTCTGCTACACAGTGATGTCGTTCGGCTTAAAGAACGTCGGAGCAACATATCAGCATGCAATGATGAAGATTTTTGATGACCTCATTCACAACCAAATAGAACGCTATGTGGATGATTTGGCCATCAAAAGTAAATGGAAAATAAATCATTTGTATGATTTGAGGATCATGTTTGAACGGTTACGACGATATGACCTTAAAATGAATCCCTTAAAGTATGCCTTTGGCGTTACCTCCAAGAAATTTCTAGGATTCGTTGTCAGTCATCGAGGAATCGAGATTGACCCGGATAAGATTAAAGTTATCTTGGAAATGTCTCCCCTAAAACCATGAAACAACTACATAAGTTGGCATATCTGAGACGCTTTATTTCTAATCTCTCTGGTAGGTTTCAGCCTTTCTCGGCATTAATTAAAAAGGACGCTAAATTTATTTGGGAAGAGAAATGCCAACGGGCTTTCGAGGACGTTAAAAAATCTTTAATGACACCTACTGTTTTGGCAGCCCCTATCAAAGGAAAACCGTTGATACTTTATACTGGGGTTTTAGATGACTCTCTTGGAGCCCTCTTAGCCCAAGTCAACGACGAGGGTAAAGAAAATGCACTCTACTACTTGAGTCGTCATCTAATACCGACTGAGATAAGGTATCCACCCATTAAGAAGCATTGTCTGACGTTAATTTTCGTCGCCCAAAAGCTTAGATATTACATGCTTTCTCATAAGATTACCCTAATCTCGAGAGTTAATCCATTGCAATATTTGATGACCCGACCAACACTCTCCGGATGTCTAGTGAGGTGGTCAATGATTTTTTTGCAATTTGATATAACTTTTGTTCCCCTCCATGCTATCAAGGGACAGATACTAGCAAAATTTCTCGCTGCACACCCACTGCCAGCTGGGTCCTCTCTCAATGATGAGTTACCAGATGAGTAAATACTACAAATGGAATTCTCCAGTGCGCAACGCTGGAAAATGTACTTTGATGGTGCTTCATCAGCCAGAAAAGACAAAGGGTCAGGCATAGTTATACGAGGCAAAGCAAGAATTGGTTTGATCTTTATCACGCCAGATAAGGGTATGTTAAGGTTCTCATACCACCTGACAGAGCCGCGCACCAAAAATGAAGCAGAATACAAATCTTTAATCACCGGATTGAAAATGGCAATCTCAATGGATATAACAAGCATTGCCATCTACGGCGACTCCCAACTCGTCATCCAGCAAGTCGCCGAGCAAAACAAAATTTTGAAACCAAGATTAGCAGAATACCATCAGTACACGGTGAAGCTCTTGGAGTAGATTCCCGATGTGACTTTCTACCAGATTCCTAGGGGTGATAATGCCCATGCCGACGCTTTAGCAAAATTTGTTAAGGAAATAGCATGTCTCCCGGAGGATTCCATTGAAGTCACAGTGCAGGGAAGACGAGTCTTGTCTCGGATCAACTTCAAAACTCTACACAAGCTTGGAAAAGAAGAAACATTAAATACAGCTGCAGACATCAACGAAGATTGGCGCAAGCCATTAATAGAATATTTGCATACTGGAAATCTGTCAGAAGACAAGTCTGAGTTGCACCACATCACAAGAAAGGCTATGTCTTACGCCCTGATGGGAATTGTCCTCTACAGAAGATCGTTCATCCAGATGTGGCTACGGTGTTTGAGCAGAGCCGAAGCACAAAATATTGTCAAAGAGGTACATGTTGAATTGTGTGGCGCTCACCAGTCAGGGCTGAAAATGGAAATGAACATCAACAGACTCGGGTATTATTGGCCAGCAATGACGTCCGATTGCATGGATACAACCAAAAAATGTCATCAATGCCAAGTGCATGGGATGGTCTTACACCAGCCTCCAAATGTGTTACACCCAACTGTTGCCTTGTGGCCATTCGAGAGTTGGGGCACGGACATAATAAGTCCAATAGACGCTCCATCTTCCAAAGGAAATAGGTTCATACTTACCGCTACAGATTACTTCTCCAAATGGGCAGAGGCAGTACCGTTATGTGACGTTACGACACAGCACATCCTTCAACTTTTCAAAAGCCAAGTAGTCTACCATTTCGGAGTACCGTGAAGAATAATTTCCGATAATGCGACAGCTTTCAGAAGTACAAAAATCAACAATTTTGTCAAAAAATATGGGATAGATTGGAGATACTTTACAATTTATTGTCCCAGAGCAAATGGTCTGACAGAGGCTTTCAACAAAATATTGGTACAGATTTTGAAGAAAACACTGGATGAAAACAAAAGGGATTGGCACCACAAATTGTTAGATGCTTTGTGAGCCTACCAGACAAAGTTCAGAGCTCCCACTCAATGTACACCCTATATGCTCCTATATGGGACTAAAGTTGTGCTACCGCTAGAAGTCCAAACACCGTCTCTCAGAGTCATTGTTGCCAACCAACTCACAACGAAAGAAAGCACAAGACTCAGACTCGAAGAACTGGAGAGTCTCGAGGGAAAATGACTAGAAGCACAACAATATTTGGAGCTTTACCAGGCAAAGATGNAATTTCATACTTCAACGTCCTTTCGAAGCAGGTGGAGGGATTTCGATTCCGGCGACCAACAGCTTCTTACGAGCAACTCGCCATAAACCAACCCAAAATAACGCCGACAGAAGTATATTCCAACACCCATTTTATTTTAATTTAATATATACATAATTTGGAAGAAATAATATTTTGGATTTTGAAAATACNAAAGCGGGTGACGGGATTTCGATTCCAGCGACCGACAACTTCTTACGGGCAACCCCACAAACCAACCCGAAATAACGCTGACACGTGAGAATCAGAATTTAAGTATTGATTCAAAGCTGAGAATTGAAATTTACAAAGAGCTTGTGGTGTTGAATTTGCAAATGTGTATCGTGTGGAAAGGTTGATTTTGTAGAAGATTTGTAGAGCTTTGTGGGGTTTTGTGCAGAATGCAAAATTCTGCGNAAAGAAGGGTAATCTGGTCTAAGAGGGACGTGGACATGTTACCGATGTGTGAAGATAATATTCCTTGATTTTTATGAGAGAAAAGCTTGTCCCCAACGGAGTCGCCAGAAGTTGTCGGCGTTATTTTTGGTTGGAGGGGAGTTGCCTGTAAGAAACTGTCGTTCGCTGGAATCAAAATCCCGTTGCCCGCTTCGGAAGGATGTTGAAGTATGAAATAAAACTGACCCCACATTTTTCATAGTTTAAAATGAAAGAGCACTGTACCTCAAATCCTGTATCTATCCCAAAGNACAACCCCCAAAATAACGCCGACAGACGCCAAAAAATTGATCCCGATATTTTTTATATGTAAGGATTTATGAAGTTGACACTACTACTTGAAGATTTTAATCCCTTGCAATGGCACCAAAAACATGATCCCAAACTGGATCCCAAGTAAAGTAAGATTTCAATTATATTTGTGGGCATTTTATGCAAGTATACGTATCGTTATCAAGTAATATAGAGCTTTCTGATTAAGCTCCAAATATCGATCCCACAGAGATCAAGGTAATCATGATGACTTTCAAGAGAAGTTCTAGTCTAGAATAACACGCCCTAACTTGAAAGGTCGATATAGGTTTGATTTTGATTATATCCTACAAATATCACTACAATACTACTTCTACTTGTAAATAAAAATACTTAGTAAAAATTAGAAAGTGGGATTTAATATATAAAAAGTACTCCTTCTCATGCAATGAAATTAGTGACATGTATAAAAGTAAAACAAGTAGTGAGAGAGATTATGACAAATAGGAGCAATTATATTATTTACTCTTACTAGAGATTCTATAAAGAACATTAGTTAATTTAAAGTTTGAATAGTTCTGAATACGAGCTAGGAAGGGAAGATACTAGCTCTCACTCTAAAGTTCCCTCTTATCCCTCCACATGGAGGCTAACATCTCGCATCAAAACCTAAAATAATAAACCAAATTATAGGGGTTTAGCCTGTCACTCTAAAGTCCTCTAATTCTACACTCATTAAATATTATTTTCCTAGTTATTTACATTCTACTATATGGACTACATTCTCATCCAGACAATCTCATGTGATTCTACCATAGTTGATTGAGCAACACCATCCCGGATCTTACATGTTCTCATAATAGATTTTAACAGGAAAGTTGATCAAGTTTACATGTAAATGAAGAACAAAGTAAAATCATCACAATATATTCTCACTCTATTCACGATTCTATATTCTACACATTCATACTAATTTATTATAAGAGAGAAGAGTAAAGAGAACTACTCACTACACATGGAGAAACAATAAGAACTTTTCATTGAACAAGACTTTGAAATCATACAAACAAAGTACTAAATTTAAATCAAAATATAATGAAAATACTTATATTTGATGTAAATCACACTCTCCTTGATAGAAAAAGCAATCTCGTTACAATCCTCTCCAAGAACAAAGGGAAAAGAAAAGACTAAATTCTCACACTCTCTCTTTCTCTCTCACCTTGTCGCCCTACTTGGACTCACACCCAAGCCTTATTCTTCTTCTCCAAGCCTTATTCTCCTCTTTCAATTACGTCAAGAGTCTGAGAGTTATTTTAAAAACAATTCCAAGCCTTTTTTAATAATTTCCTAAGAGATATTTAAGTGTCTATTAAAAAATGTCAAAATTCAATGAATCTTCCAAATGGTGCCTCAAGTGACTCTTAATAACTCCATATAACCTCCCCAAATCCTTTTAGAAAGTATCTTTTATCATTTACAATAAATACCCCAAGATACACATGAAGCAACGCTTCAAAAATCATCCAAATCTGATGTATATTCTAGAAAATATGTTGAAAAAAGTCTTCGGTGCCTAAGCGCCGATTCTGGGGTTCTTAAATGCCCTCCTCTCTATCTGGTGGCACCTAAGCACCATACTTGGGTGATTAAGCATTAAGCACAGGCACTTAAGTGCTTGGTTTCCATCCTCATGGCTTCGGTGTGCCCCGATTCGACCCCATTTGCTCCGGTTTGCTCCATTTTGGTCTATTTTTGTTTGTTTTGCTCCAATCACTCCAAATTCTTCAATTTGATGTACCTACAATCATAAACACAAGAAAATATACCTTTAAATTGCAATATCATTATAAAATAAAGCATGAAAAATAGTACATTTTTAGGCGTATCATTGACCAGCACATCCTAGGATGACGTTTGCTCGTTAAAAGAACTGCTTTGCGTAACCTTCATAGATGATGACTTGCTGCTTGGTACCGCCAGCCATAACCAACTGCTCTATATCTCTATTAATTTTAGTAGATTTATACTATCCAGAGTTTTAATAGATCCTGGAGCATCACTCAACTTGATGAGTCTACGGACACTTGCCTATTTGGACATTGAGGCTCAGGAGCTTACGACTGATAACATGATGCTAAGAGGATTCAACCAAAAGGGGAAAAGCCCTTAGATGTTTACATTGCTAATGAAAGTTGGAAAACTAGTAACAATTGCCAACTTCCATATCATCGACACCGAGACCTCTTTTAATTCTCTATTGGGTCGATCGTAGATTCACAAACACAACATGGTTTCTTCGTCTCTACACCAATGCATTAAGTATTACAAGGAAGGATAAGAGCATTACATTAAAGGAGATTTGCTACTATTCTCAGTTCATGAAGTTGGTATTCATGAAGATGTCGCCTATTACGCACCTCCAAAGAAAATTGTCTTCTTTCGTGAAATATTGGCAAATGACGCAGAAGATTCAGAAAAATTATAATTGTAAGGTCATTCAACTCCACTTTGACAATGTACTATAGTGTCTTCAAAATGAGGCGGTAGATGTTCTCTTAGCCCATACACTCAACATCAAGGCCGGGGATGTGGACGAGGAAGAGCCAATCTTTGGAAGAAATGTTGAACAAACTAGGCCGACCATCAATATTGATGATGAAGAAAGCTCTGAGGAAGAAATGATGATGACAAAATAGAAGAAACCATAGTACAAGATATCCTTGGAAGATGTAGAGAAAAGTGAATACAAGACAATGTATGATCAGATCAACCATTATGCGAATTCCATGACCCTTACTCCCATTCTCCCTCAAAAGGTCGAGAGTTTAGAGGTCAAGGAAGTCCGTAGAGCTAGTTCAAAACCGATCAAATTTTAGCGTGCTTCTACTTCTGATAATCTTGAAAATCATGTAAATTTAGAGGAGGATTCTAGTGAATTAATGGAATTACCCTTTGGTTACTTTTCTCCTTATGTACAAAAATTAATTCAATAGGGATATTTGCCAAAACAAATGCCAAAAGATAAGTTACTAGGTTTTGAAAAATTTTGGAATGTTAAAAGTCAAACTTCCAATTTGAAAGAGGGTCTCAAATTTGGTACAGTATGACCAGTCGATGATTCAAAATTTTGCATGATTGGTATTAGTGAATCAGAAGAGGATTGGCTCGATGTGAAGGATGACTCTTCCGATCAGCTGATAGAAGATGCCATCCAGAATTTGAAAAAGAAAGTAAATCAACTAATGATGAACTGAAGGAAATTATCTCGGAGCAAAAGAGCAGCCCCGATCAAAATTTATAAGTTCTCTACTCAGTAATGAAGAATCTTTTGAATTGATCAAGTTACTGTTAAAATTTAAACATTGCTTCACATGGAGTTATGATGAAATGTCAGGATTATCAGCAGAGGTTGCAGCCCATAAACTCAGGGCCGACAAAGATATAGCCCCAGCGAAACAAGCTCCTAGAAGAATGCACCTCGAAATAAAGCAACAAGTCACTGCCAAAGTGAAGAAGTTAATAGATGCTAACTTTGTAAGAGAAGAACAATACCCCACATAGTTAGCCAATATTGTTCCAGTTAAGAAGAAAAATGGATAAATCTTTGTTTTTGTCGACTTCAGAGATTTAAATAAGGCATGTCCAAAAGATGAATTTTTGTTGCCAATACCTGAAATGATGATGGACATCTGTCGGCACTAAAAAGTTGAGGAGTTGCCCGTAAGAAACTGCTGATCACCGGAATCAAAATCTCATCGTCCACTTTGGAAGAACGTTTAAGTTTAGAAAATAATGAAATCAAATTGACCTCATATTTTTTGTAGTTTAAATGAAAAAGCAATATACCTCAAATCCTGTATCTATCCCGAAGGACAAACACAAGACTTGAGGGTGAGGCTCGATCAAATAAACTAAGAAATGCATGTCTTCAGTTTGGTCTGTGAAACCGTTTTATTTGCCGATAATTTCCCCTATTTAATATGAAGAATTAAACATGGTTTATATTAAGCTGGGTTCGGAAAAGTTTCCTATAAGGGGAAGCCCATATAGTTAATTACATCTTAAATGACTGAAGTCACCTACGAAAACTCTCGATAAAAATCAGGAAATATTATCTTCAAGGATTTCAAAAGGATAAGACTTTTCAACGAGATCGGATGAAGAGGTGTGTAAATGGATTGGTTCAAATTTAGAACATTTTGTTTTAGAATCCAAAGGAGGAAGAACTATGGGATGTCACAGATTCGTGGGAGAACCTCGGTAACTTCCCATAGCTTCAGTTTTGAAGAGAAATTATTTGAATGTTTCTTCCTGCCAATTTTATTAGTTAGGGCTTACATTCGTATGAAACGATCACACAAATAGCCTAGAAGATGTGAGTATTTAGGTCGTGACGAATGACAATCTCAGAATCCTAAGACTAGTTAAGTCTTATATTCTACAACAGAGCTATACAAAGGCCTAAAGATAGGGTGAGGACTTATGTTACATAAGCAGACTACCTCAAAGTCCTATGGCTTGTTTGTTTACTTGAATGGTTTAGCTGAGGAAGACAGGTTTTGCTACTTAAGATGGTCGTGTTGCCCACCATGCTAGCTCCAAGCTCCTTACTGTGACAAGTTTGAGTTTTCTTGGGTGGCAAGTTATGATGTCAAATTAGGTGGTCCTATGGTTGAAGTTCTTTAAATTTTATGGGGCATGTTAAATTTGATTAGAGGGATATAGGTTAGGATCCTACGGTTCCCTCGTTTTCACACCAATATTTTTTATTGGATTCACTTAGTCCAAAAGAATTTACAAAACTCAACTTAAAGAGTTCCGTAATTTCATTTAGACCGTGGGAAGCCTCGTTAGCAATAGTAGGTTACCTCCTCCGAGGGATTCCCGATCATCCGATAGAGTTGTTTTATATTTTGTGTGATGTTTGTAACTAAAATGTCTTAGTTTAGTTACAGTTGTTGTTTTGTGTGATGTTTGTAATTAAATTTTGAGTTGTTTTATATTTTGAATGTTGTGAAGCTAGTGTTTATCTTGGTTGATTTTAGTTTTTGTTTTGGTTTTGGTTTTGTGGCTATCCTGATAGTTTTAGTTTTCATGCAAGTGACATCATTGTTTAACATGCAAGTTTGTATTTTGCAAACATTAAATAAAGTAAAGTACAAGAAAGACGGTACTGTAAACTGTAAAAAATGTACCTGGCGAGTCTTCTCGTTCCTTCATCTGAGACTTAAAACGCATGTGAGGGCATTTTACATGAGGTAGGAAAGTAAAGTTTTAGTGACATACCTCAGTCTAAATCATATCTTGGTGGGTTCTTATTAATTTTGATTAAGGATAATTTTATTTGGAAAAAATATTAAGTTTAATAGACCTCCGAGGTATCCAGCAGGTCAAGAGGTAAAGCAGGTCCATGCTTACCTCTTAATGCCTGTTGAAAGTCTCGAGCTCGCTTAAACTTATTATGTTGCTTAATAAATTCATCCTTTAAAAACACTTTTAATGCTCAGTGAATATTGATGTTTCAATTATCCCTATGAGTAAGGTAATTATCACTTGTAATTTAATTTGTAAATTATGTGGGTGATGACCCTTAAAAGGACAAGTTAATGTTATTAAAACACAGCCAATTTGAGTTTTAACTTGGGCTTGTTGTGTTCAAAGGTGTTAAATTTAGCTATGTTAACTTTTCTAATCCTCATTTAATCAAATTTGATTTAACTTAGATCACCACTAATCCCTTTATACCTAGGTGGATATCTTGGGTATTTTGGAAGAAGTTAAATTTTAAAGTGATGATAATGATTCATTTTCAAAACACTTAAATGTCGTTTGAACATCAAGTAGAGGTATTAAATTAATGATCATTTAATTTAATAAGCCTCCAAATTTTAATCATACTCCTAAGTCTAGGATAATTTTATTTAATAAGCTTCCAAATTTTATCAACACCCAAAATCATACATCTAAGTCTGGGATCATCTAATTAAATAAGCCTCCAAATTTTAATAATTTAGGGAGAATACAAATTCACCCTTTAATTAATAAAAATGAGATTGGTTTCTACCAGGTTTTTCCTTGTATTTCAATCATCCAAATACTTTGATTAGGATCAAAGATTACCCATTTCCCTTTTTAACTTAAGCCTAAATGTTAATTAAGGCTAAATTTCCAAAATTACATTTTTGCCGATAAAACCCTATCACTTCATAATTTATCAAATTTAATCTAAATGAATTTGGAATTTTTATCCCACCTTACGCATGGGTCAATTAAGACATCAGAGAAGAAAATGTGATTTTCAAAATTCAATTTAATTTACATATTTATTTTCATGCAAAAATAGGATTTTTCAAAGAAATTTCCATAACTTGACCAAGGATAAGTCTAATCCCTTGAAATTTTTACTGGAGGTAGACTTAAACAAGAGAATCATTTGAACTAAATTTCATAATTTATTAAGTTTTATTTTAATTATTAAAATTATTTATAGTTCTGGAGTGTTTATTAATTATAAAATATTTTAAATGTGGAAATTAATTTTTATATTTTTAGAAAATCTCTCTGAGGTCAGAGAACCTAAAGAAGAAAATTTTACATTTTTTTTTTATTTTTCTTTTATTTATTGGATTTATTTTAGTGAAAATTCATTTTTAGCCTTTAAAAAATATTTTTTTAAGTTTCAAAATTCAATATCTTTACTTAGAAAATCAGAAAAAATATTCCAATTATTTCAAAGAGCTTAGAAGACAAATTAAAACATTTCCATGAATTTTATTATTTTTGTGATTTTTATCATTTTTTAATTATTTAAATATTAAAAATAGGCTTGAAAATGGAATTTTTATTTTAATTTCAACTTTAATTTTATAAAATTCCTCTAACCATAGAGGACTCCAAAAGCTAATTTTTATAATTTTTTGAGTTATATTTTAATTATTAAAAATCATTTTAGTGCCAAAAATGTCATTTAACTTGAAAAATCAATTTGAGTTATTAAATGAGCTCCAAATATTTTGAAATTTTTATGGGGAGTTTTCTGAACTTTGAATCTTAGTGAAGATTAAAAACCAAGTCATTTAGATGTTTGTGTTACATAAAATTAATTTTCTTTATGTTTTAGGTTTGGTGGAAATTAAGTGCATTTTTAATGACTTAACCCATGAAATATTTTTCAAAGGGTTCTTTGGTCACTTTAAACCTTTCAAAATTTTCTTAGAATTTTCTAAGTAACATGCTAATTATTATGATTAAATTATGCAAATAATAGACATAATCTTGAAAAATATGGCTCTTTGTCTAGAGATCTTCTCTGACTTTGGAAAAATCAGGGAATGTTTCCTAAGATAGAAGCGACAACATACCAAAATTTCAAGCATTGGTGAAATGTCTATATGCATGTGGAATCAAAAGACTCAAAACAATATTTAACTAATTAAAATAAAAACATGCATCAAATGGTCCTCAAATTATTTCCACATTGTTCTCCTCTGTTCACTGAGCAAAAGGGTATTTCTATTTTATTTTTGTGATTCTTCTACACCAAGATATAGATTTTTGAAGTTAGGGCTATTTAAATAAATAGGAAAATCCTTATTTTTCTATTTAAACAGTGTGTTTCCACCTCATCCTAGGCATCTCTAAAGCTCCTCATGGCGTACTCCCGTTCGACTCCGCCATCCACCCCAGTAGCCACACGTCCTGCCTTTTCGAACCTTGCTCCCATCCGACGCAATCAGAGCCCTCCGTCTGATACACACGTGTTGACCTCACTTTTGGTTGAGGTTTAGTTTTTTCTTTTTTAGTAGCCTAAGGTCTAGCCATAAGACTTTCCTATTGACTACTTAGAAAACTAGAAAAGGCACACTCACCACTAGAAATTCCAAACTCTTCTCTACTCAACTTGAAGTTCCACATATTGGTCTCAACCTTTAAATACTTAGTAGGTGGGGTCACTATGGGGGAAACTCAAGATGAGCCACCCTTGGGACTGTTGGACCTTAGAGTTGACCCTGAGTGTTGGTATGGAACTAAGGCTCTCACTACACTCACTACACTCACTACACCCATCTACACTCATAATCACTCACAACCCTAAACTCAATTTCTAGCTTAGGTCCCTTGATCTTTTGGGATACACATGTAGATGGTCCCCTAAACCTACCGGCCCTAGGTTTATGGTTTGGCTAAGACCGCTATGTAGAGGACCCAAAATGGGGTTTCCATTGGTCCATGGCTTGTTGGTGATGGTTGGTACACCAAAAATACCCATCTTGGCTTTTTACCCCTAAAACACCCCCTAATTACCAAAATGCCCCTCTTGGGCTCAAAATCCCAAACCCATCTCGGCCTTTTACCCCTAAAACACCCCCAAATTACCAAAATACCCCTCCATAGCTCGACATCTTGGCCTTTTACCCCTAAAACACCCCCTAATTACCAAAATTCCCCTCTTTGGCCCAACATCTTGGCCTTTTGTCCCTAAACACCCCTAAATTACCAAAATACCCCTCCATAGCACAAAATCCCAAAAATTCCCAAAAAAACTCAATAAATACCAAATATTCCCAATTTATTTTCTCTCAACTACCACATGACCCAATTTGGCCAATTTGACCATCTTTAACCAAAATCCCCAAATTGCCATTTAAGGGTCCAAATTTCCCCAAATTCAACTCAAATGTCCATCAATTTGATCTCAATTAACCAGATACAAATTTCCCAAATCCAACTCCTAATGTCAATTGACCCCAATTCCAATCCTAAACTAAAATTCACTTTTGATATGACCAATCTAAAGCAAATCCAATCTTAATTGACCCATGATTTGAGCTAAATTTTGATTTAGGTCAAAACCCCAATTTTGACCATATGACCTAAATCTTACCAAATTGAACCCATATCCTAGTCAATTGGCCCCAATTAATGTTGAAAAATCTTGATAACATTCTTATACATCAAAATCAACCATCATATGGCCTTGGTGAAGTCTCAAATCTATTTGATTTTGGCCTAAATCCAAAATTCCTAAATTTAGCCCCAAATTGGCTAAGTCCCCAAATTTTATCTAATTGATTGCCTTAACCCCCAAATTGGCATCGAATTCATGTTGAAAACTCTTCATCGGGTCCCTATTGACCATTTACAACAATCAATTTGGTCTTAGTTCAAGGCTAACCCAAGCTCAAGCCCAACATGACCAAATTGATTAAAATCAAAATTCCCTCAAATTGACCACCCTTCAATTGAACTCAAGACCACTTCCATTATACACCAAATGCAACATTTATTTGGACCAATTGACATGGCTAACCTAGCCCACATCCCAATTTTGGTCATTTGCACCCACTTGGACCCATGCACTAAATGTGACCTAACCACCCTAAAGTCCCCAAATTAACTCCATCACAGCCATTAGTTGGAGTTATTGACCAGTACAAACACCATGAAACCACCCAAATCAAGCCATGAACCAAGGGTCCCCCAAATCAAGGTATATTATTTCCAAAAATGCATGTGTTTAAGATATCCTTACCAAAATTAGGTATTATTGCACTAAATTGTTGTGACATATTCCCCTGGGTTCCCAGAGCTCCTAGCCACCTCCCCTTGGTCGGCCGGCCAGCCTAGTGGCCGAAAAAGCTCAAAATCAAGAGCCACCCCATGGAACCTCGCCCAAATCAAACCTAGAGGCTAGCTCAGCCAAAACAATTAATGGAGCTCCTCTGCCCTCCACTTAAGCACCATAATGCAACCAAGCTTATGCCTTCAGAGCCACTCCCATGGCCATTTTTATAAAAACTCACCTCCACGGCCATGGGAGGTGTGCTGAAATTTCCTTAGTGAGGCCTCTCCAAACTTTACACAAAGCTTCCCTAAGATCCTCTCAGTGCATTCCAACCATTTTCCCTCATAAACTCCCATTGCCGGAGCTCAATTTTGAGCATGGAACCTTACCGGAAACCAGGAAAGAACCCAATACACCTCCACAGTCCACCAAACCTAAATTAACTTCACCCACACCTTCACAATAGTGAAAGAAGCCAAAGCCCCATAAAATCCCCCTTTCATAGAGCCTCTACCATAGCTCTAGACCAACACCCAAATTCGAGCTTGGTCGAATTCATACTTAGGCCTCACACCAAGACCAGTGACTCAATCCCTAGCCTCCTTAGACCCAAACAAACGTGCCAAGACCCTCTGATCGAAGCGTCACTTCTCAAAGTAAAGGTATAAAACCTCACCTCCTCCCAAGCCTTTTTTTGTTTCTCCGTTTACTTGGGCTTGATTTCATGAAACATTAACCATATGAATGTGTTCGTCTTACTAAGATGAGCATTTTAAAAAAAAAAACTTTACTTAATTTGGTTGAGAAATGAGAGAGATCATAAGCCTTGAAGGTAGACGACTCTCGACCTAAGCCATTGGGAACGATGACCACGCACCGTCCGATCGCACGTGTATCAAATGGATGGCCAAGATGAAGCCGGGCAATGCTTATTTACATAAACAATGGGACACATGGCTACTGGCGTGGATGGCGGCATCAAATAGGAGCGCACCACATGGAGTTTCGGAGCTTCCTAGGATCTACATGGTGCCGCGTGGATAAGTAGAAAAATAGGGCTATTTCCATTAATTTAAATACCCCTAACTTAGAAAATCCATAACTTTGTGTAGAAAAATCACAAAAATAAAATAAAAATACTCTCTTGCTCAGTGAACCGAGGAGAACAATGTGGAATAAATTTTAAGTCCATTTGATGCATACTTTATTTTTAATTGATTAAATACTGTTTGGGATCATTTGATTTCCCATGCATATTGATACATCACCTTGGCTTGAAATTTTGGCATGTTGTAGCCTCTGTTAAGGGAAACGTCCTCTGATTTTTCCAAAGTAAAAGGAGGTTCTTATACAGAGATCCATATTTTTCAAGTTCTTGCACATTATTTCTTTAAAGTAGTCATGGAAATTAGCATACTGATTAGAAAATTCTAAGAAAATTTTGGAGGTCCACCAAGATTAGAGAAGCTTTTGGAAATAATTTCATGGGTCAAGTCATTTAAAATGCACTTAAATTTTAAAACACTAAATCACTAAAAAATTAATTTTGGAAGATATAAAAATTTAAATGACTTGATTTTTTATCTCCACTGTGGTTTATGATCCAGAGAACTCACTTTAAAAAGTTCAAAATATTTGTAGTTGATTTGATAACTTAAGTTGATTTTTAAAGACAAATGCCACTTTTGACACTTAAATGATTTTTAAAAATCAAAATACAACTCAAAAAATTATGAAACTTAGTTTTTTAAGTTCTCTGTGATCAGGGATATTTTATAAAAATAAAATAATATTTAAAATAAAAACTTGATTTTTAGCCTATTTTAAATATTTAAAATAATTAAAAACTCAAAAAAAACACAAGAATAA
This sequence comes from Phalaenopsis hybrid cultivar, assembly GCA_002079205.1. NCBI lineage: Eukaryota > Viridiplantae > Streptophyta > Magnoliopsida > Asparagales > Orchidaceae > Phalaenopsis > Phalaenopsis hybrid cultivar. The sequence goes on from JXCR01079353.1 coordinate 93,748, forward strand.
TAAAATTCTTGAAAATGTTCTAAATTGCTTCTAATCACTTAAGAATAATTAGAATATTTTTCCTGATTTTCTAAATAATGATATTGAATTTCAAAGCTTAAAAATAATTTTTTTAAAGGCTAAAAATGAGTTTTCATTAAAATAATTCCACTAAATAAAAGAAAAATAAAAAAAATATGAAATTTGCTCCTCTGGGTTCTCTAACCTCAGGGAGATTTTTCAAAAATACAAAACTTAATTTTCATCATTTAAATATTTTATTTTTATTAAATAACCCATAACTTAAAATAATTTTGATATATCACAGAGAATTCAAAAAATCTTGTAATTTGGTCCAAAGTCTTCTTTGGTTTAGGTCTACCTCCAGTAAGAATTTCAAAGGATTAGAATTTACCTTGGTTAAGTTAGGAATTTTCTTTAAAAAATCCTATTTTTACATGAAAATAATTATATAAAATAAATTAAATTCTAAAAAATCACATTTTCTCCTCTGATGTCTTAATTGACCTATCAATGAGGTAGGATAAAAATTTCAAAGTCATTTGAATTTAATCTGACAAATTATGAAGTGTTAGAGCCTTAGGGGTAAATGTGTAATTTTGGAAATTTAGACTTAATTAACATTTAGGCTTAAGTCAAGGAGGGATATGGGTAATCTATGATCTTAATCAATCTATTTGATATTTGGAACACCAGGGGTTGATTGGTAGAAACCAATCTAAATTTCTAAATTATTAAAATTTGGAAGTTTATTAAAATTAAATGACCCTGGACTTAGGGGTATGACTTTTGAAGTCAATGATTAATCAATTTAATACCCCTATTTTTATTTTCAAATAAAAATTTAAATTATGAATCATGACCACTTAAAGCATAACATTTTCAAAACTAATTAAGACACTCACCTAGGTCTCAAGGGCTTAGTGGTGACTTAGGCCAAATCAAAATTGATTAAATGAGGATTACAGAAATAAACATAACATAATCAAACTTCCTTGAAACACCACTAAGCCTAAATAAAAAAAAAATTGGCTAAGTGTTCAGGTTACACCAACTTGCCCTTTAAAAAAATTCACTCACATAATTTTCAAATTAAATGATAAATGATAATTACCCCTTTCTTAGGGATAATTAAGACATCAATGTTCACTGAGCATTAGAAGTATTCACAGGATGAACCATTAAGCAACATAATAAGTTTAAATGAACTCGATGCTTTTCACCAGTTGGTGAGAGGGAAGCATGGACCTACTTCCTCCTCCTAACTTGTTGGATACCTCAGAGGTCTATTAAACTTAATATACTTTGACTCAAAAAAATTATCCTTAATTAAACTTTTAAGGTCTCACCAAAATACAACATAGAGTTAGGAAATAATGAAATCATCCTTAATTAAAATTTTAAGGACCCACCAAAATAAAACATAGAGTTAGGAAAACCACCAGAACTTTACTTTTCCTAAATGCCCTCACATGCATTTTTAAGTTTCAGGTGGTGGAACGAGAAGACTCACCAGGTACGCTTTTACAGTTTATAGTACCGTCTTTCTTGTGCCTTTTCCTTACATGCTTTATGTTTATGTTATTTCTTTTCATACTTGCATTTACCTACATGTATGAAATCAACATAAACTTGCATGTTAACCAAAACTAAAATCAAACAAGATAAAATCCATCGCCACAACATCCAAAATATAAAACAACTCAAAGTTTAATCACAAACATCACATAAAACTATAATTGCAACTAAATTAAGACGTCTCTATCGGATGAGCGGGAATCCCTCAGAGGAGGTAACCTACAGTTGCTAACAAGGTTTCCTACAGTCTCAATGAAATTATGGAACTTATTAAATTGGGTTTATTAAGTTCATTTGGACTAAGTAAAGCCAGTAGAAAATAGTGGTGCCGAAATGACGGAACTGTAGGATCCTAACCAATGTCGCTCTAATCAACTTTAATATGCTCCCATAAAATTTAAAGAACTTCAAACCATAAGGCAACTTGATAAGACATTATAACTTGACACACTAGAAAACTTAAACTCATCACGGCAAGGAGCTTGGAGCTAGCATGGTGGGCAGCACGACCGTCTTCAACAACAAAACCTGTCTTCCCCAGCTAAACCAACCTTCCTTCCTTAGACTTAAACAACAAAACCATAGGACTTTGAGGTTGCTTACTTATGAAACATAAATCCTCACCTTATCTTTAGGCCTTTGCATAGCTTTGCTATACAATACAAGCCTAAACTCGTCTTAGGATTCTGAGATTGTCATTTGTCACGACCTAAATCCTCACATCTTCCAAGATATTTGTGTGATCATTTCATACAAATGTAAGCCCTAACTAATAAAATTGACAGGATAAAACACTTAAATATTTCTCCTCAAAATTGAAGCCAAACATTAGGATAGCTTGGGAAGTCACCGAGGTTCTCCTCTGGATTCATGACATCCCCTAGTTCTTCCTCCTTTGGATTCTATAACAAAATGTTCCAAATTTAAACCAATCCCCTTTCACACCTCTACGTCCGATCTCATTGAAGAGTCCTACCCTTTGAAATTCTTTGAAGATAATATTTCCTGATTTTTATCGAGAGTCTTCTTAGGTGCCTTTGGTCATTTAAGATACTAATCCCCTTTCACACCTCTACGTCCGATTTTGTTGAAGAGTCCTACCCTTTGAAATTCCTTGTATAATATTTCCTGTTTTTTATCGAGAGTCTTCTTAGGTGACTTTAGTCATTTAAGATGTAATTAACTATAGGGGCTTGCCCTTATAGGAAGCATGTCCGAACCCAGCTTAATATAAACCTTATTTAATCCTGTATATTAAATAGGAAAGGTTTTGCCGACCAAACAGACGTCATACTTTCCTTAGTTTTTTTGATCGAGTCTCATCCTCAAGTCTTGTGTTTATCCTTCGGGATAGATACAAGATTTGAGATACAATGCTCTTAAACTATAAAAAATATGGGGTCAGTTTGATTTCATACTTCAACGTCCTTCGAAGCGGGTGACGGGATTTTTGATTCCGATGACCGACAGCTTCTTACGGGCAACCCCACAAACAAAAGAATTTTGATTCTGGCGACCGACAGCTTCTTATGGGCAACTCCCCACAAACCCCCGAAAATAGCACCGACAACACGCGATCCAACGACGCTTCATCATCGTCTCTGATGGTCTAACCTAAGAACCGACTGTTTTAAACAAATGCCATGAAATGCCATGAAATCAACTCTAAACAAATGGAGAGGGAAAATAGGCTCGGGAAGAGGAGGAGATCAATACCTTGGCTCTAAGAAGGCAACCTTCAATCAGAGGTGCTTGACACGTTTGTGGAGATCAAAGGACGCTAAGGATTAAGTCTCTTGTTGTGGTGAATGATCTAGGTATGAATTTGACCAAGCTCGATTTCATGTGTTGGTCTAGAGCTATATTAGGGTCGCTGTGGAAGGGGGATTTGATGGGGCTTCTCGTTCTTTCACTTTGGTGAAGGAGCAGGTGAATTTAATTTGAGTTTGATAGATTGTGGAGGTTTGGTGAGCTCTGTCCTGGTTTTTGGCAGAAGTTTGAGCTCAAAATTGAGCTTCCACAGTGGGAATCAGTGGGGGAAAGTGGTTGGCTTCAGCTGAGGAGGTCTAAAAAAGTCTTTGGAGCAATTTGGAGGGGTTTCTCTGAGAAATTTTTTAGCACTACTTCCATGGCTGTGGAGGTGAGCTTTTTATAAAATGGCTTAAAGCTTGCTTCCATGGCCAATTGGGGGATGAAAACACTTGCATAGGTGGAGGGCAGAGAAGCCCTAACATTTGAATTGGGTGAACTAGCCTTTGGGTTTGAATTGGGCGAAGTTTAAGAGGGGGTGGCCTTCAGTTTATGCTTCTTTGGTGACTAGGCCGGCTAGAACAGGCTAAAGGAGGTTGTCAGAGGCCTCAGGGGCCTCAGAGGAATATGTCACAATAATTAAATGGGTTTGGACTTTGTTTTGTCAAAAAAATCTTAAGCTTAAGCAATTTTGGAAACCAAATCCCTTAACTTAGGAGACCTTTGGTCCATGGATTAGCTTAGGTGGTTTTATTGATTTTAGAATGGTCACTAGGGTCCAACTAATGGCTGTGGAGTAATTAATTTTGTGGCTTTGAGGTGGTTAGGCTAACTTTAGTGCATGGGTCCAATGTGGGTTAAAATGACCAAAATTTGGGTTTGGGTTAGGCTGGCCATGACCTTGACCCCAATTGATTGATTAACATTGTGTAGATGATAGTAATGAAGACTTTTGATGAAGGAATAAAATGATTTTGAGTTCAATTGGAGGGTCAATTCGGAGGATTTTTAAAATTTGGTCAATTTGGGCATGTTGGGCTGGACTTGGGTCGAGATTGGGCTAGGCTTGGGCTAAGTCCAAATTGTTTATTAAAAAGCACCAATAAGAATATAATGAAGAGTTTTCAACATAAATTGGGTGCCAATTTCTGGGTTAAGGCATTCAATTTGGTGGAATTTGGAGACATAGCCAATTTGGGGCAAATTTGGGGATTTTGAACTTAGGTCAAAATTAAGTGAAATTGAGGCTTCTCCAAGGCCAGTTTAAGGTCAATTTTGATGTGTAGGAGTGTTATGAAGAGTTTACGACATTAATTATGACAAATTGAGTGGGCTATGGGTTTAATTGGGTGTGATTAAGTCATGTGCCAAATTGGGGCTTTGACCTATATCAAAATTAGGCTCAAAGGATGGGCCAATTAAGCTTGGATTTGGTTTATATTGGTCATATGGAAGGTTAATTTGAGTTTAGATTTAAAATTGGCAGAATTTAGGACCAAATTGATAGACATTTGAGGTAAATTTGAGAAAATTTATCCTTTAAAGGTAATTTTAGGGGTTTTAGTCAAAATGGTCAAGATGCCCAAATTGAGTCTAGTGGTAGTTGAGAAAAGTGAAATTAGGAATATTTAAAATGTTTTGAGAATTTTTTGTATTTTTTGGAATTTTTGGAGTTTTGGGCTAAGGAGGGGCATTTTGGTAATTTGGCATTTTTTTGTGATTTTGGGTAGCTTGGTTGTTTTCAAAAGGTTTGAAATGATCTTTGAACAAATTTGGATATTTTGGGTGAATTTGAGAATTTTGGGAATCATGGCCAAGTTTAGGGTCCCAAAGGTATCTAGGTAATTTGGAGGAGTTTAGGGCAAAAGACTAAGTTGGGTATTTTTTGTAAAATTATGGGTTGACCAACACATGTGAGCTATGGACCAATGGAATCCCCATTTGGGTCCTCTATGTACTGGTCTTAGCTAAACCCAAGCCTAGGGCCAGTGGGTTTAGGGGACCATCTACATAAGTATCTGAAGAGTATCAAGGGGTCAAAGTCATGAAATTTTGGTTTGTGCTTGTGAGTGGTAGTGAGTGAGGTAATTGCTGGTGAGTGCATTAGCTCTAGACTGACACCCAGGGCCAAACCTAAGGTTCAACAGTCCTATGGGAACTCTCCTTGAGCTCCCTCATAGTGATCCCTCCTACTAAGTGCTAGAGGTTAGGACCAAAATGTAGAGCTTCAAGTTGAGTAAAAAATAGTTTAGAGTTTCTAATGGTGACTGTTCCTTTCCTAGTTTTCTCAGAGTAGTTGATAGAAAAGTCCTATGGCTAGACCTTAGGTTACTAAACAGGAACACTAGACCTCAACAAAAAGTGAGGTCAACAAATGGACCCTAAATAGGTGTGGCGTGTTGGGCAAACACACCGCGCGTATTGGCGTTGACCGACGAGATGAACAAAACCAATACAGACTCCTAAGTCATCAAACATAGAAGGAGTGTAGCCTTTTGGTGATAGGTGTTTCAGCTGGGGAATATAGCAAGTGAATATTTGATCGAGACCAGGAGGTAGGAACTCTCGTTGGGGATTAGAGAGTGGGTTTTGAGTTTTCAAAGTTCAGGAAATTTTTAGAAAATGAGAATCAAAGTGTAAGTGCTGACCCTGGGGTGGGATTTGAATATTAGGTATAAATTTTAGAAAGTGTCGGCAGTTAGCGAATGACCCCAAAAAAAAAGGAATCAGAAGTGAAGGATTGATCCCAAAATGATGATTGAGAGTTAAGGATCAATCACAATAGAGAGCGTCGGAAGGTAAAGACCGACCTCGACAGTAGTGAATCAGAAGTTAGGGTCCGATTCAAAAATGAGAATTGAAAGGTAGGGATCAATCTCAAAAGAGAGCGTCGGAAAGTAAGGACCAACCTCAAAAGTAGTGAATCATAATTTAGGGACTGATTCAAAGCTAAGATCATTCTCAAGAGAGAGTGTCGGAAAGCAAGGACCGACCTCAAAAGTAGTGAATTAGAAGTTAAGGATTGATTCGAAAATGAGGATTGAAAGGTAGTGATCAATCTCAAAAGAGGGTGTCACAAGGTAAGGACCGACCTCGAAAGTAGTGAATAAAAAATTAAGGACTGATTCAAAAATGAGGATTGATGGTGTTGAACCCAAAGATATGTGTTATGTGAAAAAGGTTGACATTTTTTTTGGAAGATATGTAGAATTTTGTGGGGCTTTATGCAGAATGTGCAACTCCGCGGGGATGTGAAAAGTTAATGCAGACAAGGATAGTCGTGTTGCGCGAGCGAAGAGTATGAGACGTCGAAATCGAGAGAATCCACTCAACATATTTATTTTCTTTTCTTTTTGTTTTTATCACATTTAATTTTTCAAAATATGTTTTCAACCTTTGATTTTAGTTGGTTGATTTTTTTAAGAGAGTTATTTTGTTGTTTGTTTATTGGTTATTTTTGTTAAAATTTCTATTATCGTTAATTTTTTTTTTGTTTGTTGTTTTGTTCTTTGTTCGTTGTAATTTTGAACCAACGTGTGGTTCGTGGCTTCCATCCATCGTACAAAAGGCAATTGACAAAAAAACATATTTCTTAACGAAACTTCATTAATCTGTTCCAAAAAAATGTTAGAGATTAAGTGTAGACCAACGCCTCAAAAAGTATAATATGCAAAATGCATCAAAGTACATCCAAAATATCTCATGCCAAGTACACATCATAGGCTGAGCATCTCTGATACATATCAAATTGTTGTAATGTAGTAAAGTAGAAAGGAATCCTTTGACTGTCTGTTCCTGCTGTGACGAGCTCCTGATAGAGCTGACCTTCTAAGCCACGCCTCAACACAAGAGTTATCTTCGCATGTGCTCAGAGGTGCAACCCTCTCATAGCTTGTAAGGTAGGAGTTCATCCAGCTCTGGATCTGGTTGAAACCCATATGGCATTTTGTTGTTGTCCATTTGTCGAAAAGCCACGGACACCTTGCGGTGTCGCACTCCTAGAATGCAATGCTTTGTAACGTCTGCACCGTTGCCTTTGATAACAAGCACTAAGCCAACTGGTAGGGGAATCTTTGCAAAGCCTCTTTACTCACCAGGGCCAATGATTTCAATTTCTTTCCCAAATAAGATGTTGCTTTTACTCATGAATGAGACTGTACAAAAAGGCCTCATGAAGTCATGGTGATCGACGTGTGCATATGTGCAATCACCCTCATCGTAGATGTTGATAATACAACTATTTGGAATGCAGGTAGCGGGTATAATATTCCATCTGACCCTTCTTTTAATCATCCAATTTATCATTGGAGGTAGTGGATCTACTTGATCGGGTCTGAGGATCCCAGGAAGATTCCCTTGTCTATCATTTGTGAAGTTGTAGCAGCAGCCACACTGGATAGTAATCCTCCCTTTTCCTCACATCTATTTCCTTAGCTCAGAATAAGTCCTCTCCATAAGTAAACCTACTCGACCTTTGTCCCTTAGGTAAAAAATACAGTTAAGAATACTTTATTTGTCAGTCTCCGAGAAGACTCTGGTATACAGTTCTAATCCCTCCAGTATGTTGATGAATTTTCCCTGTACTTCTTCATAGAATTCGAAGTCTCTTTTATTTACTTTGCTCATTTTATAATATTCCACCATACTGGGAGTCGGCAGTTGTCACGGGTATTCCCTCATTTAAATATCAGCGGGAACCCAAGCTAGTGATGTCTCTGGCTTTAACAGAATGTATGATTCTGCGTCTGATAGGACGTTTGGCTCTGTACCCCTTGGAACATACAGCTCTACATCCATTGGGACATATAGATCTGCCTCCATCAGGTAATCAACGGTTTAAGATCCATCATCGGTAGATGCATATTCCTCTAATGTGTTGTAAAGTTGTAGATGCAGGACATTGCTATCCGGGCACTCCAAGAATGCCCCTGTAGCTGACGCTCGTGCAGGTACTTCGACATTGCAGGTAGGGCAACCTGTACACAGAACATCTGAAGCTGGTAGTATTTTTGGCTTTGAAACAAACTCGGACTCCTCATCCGTAGCGAGCTCGCTGGAGGAGGTCTCTTTCATGCCTGGATCATAAATGTGTCCCTCAGGAATATGGGTGAGCAAGTTGTCTGCCTCTCTCTGGTGTCTCTTCTCTTCTCATAAGAAAGCTCTTTGTTTTCGTTGGCTGGCTTTTCTTTGCTGTGTTCTTCATAGTGGAGCAAATGGTATCCTTTCATTATCAGCAGCAACTAGGCCCCCAGTCAGCGTAGCTATCATGGATGGTAAACGGCTGGGCCCCTCCATCGGGTCCTGTTGTACCATCACGTTCATTCCTTTCAGTGACGCACTGTCTTTGGTGGCCACGCTAAGTAGTGAGGGTAGCCCTTCATTTTACCGTTTACTAATGAAATTCGTTAAGGTCCCCTCGTAATTCATGCCGACTTGGTTAAATTCCATGTCAAAATTGATACTGCCGCCCTGCGACGCCATTTCTTCATTTAGTGTGAGATTCTGCCATCTTTGAAGGCAAAGATCAGCCTCTGGCTTGACATTTCTCTGCAAACGATAAGAAAAATGTCAGTGGGCTGAAACTTAGGGTGAACAAGAACAAAACAAAGTATTTATTAAAAGAAATTTTCATTTATTTTGGTGAAGATATTGTTTATTTATGTGTGAATTTTGTTTAATTTGGTAGCATATTAAGTTTAAAAAGAGAAAATTGAAGTGTGTAATTTTAAAAAAAATTATCATGTTGAGGTTAATTTTGTTACCAAGAAAAAATATTGGACCCGATCACAGTCGTTTCGCCACATAGATAACCCTAAAACAATCATAATTTTTAGAATTTCAAATCAAGTGAAGGCAAGCAATGTTAGGTTGTGTAGTATGTCTTCAGGTATCGTTCGTAGATTTATAGCATGGGTCTTTCACCCCAGAAGTCCACTAAATGGTAGGCTCCTCCTACGTAGACCTTTTTAACGATAAATAGTCCCTCCTAAGTTGGCTCAAATTTTCCACCTATCTTGCGGCATGCAAGAATAGGCCTTTTGAGCACAAGGACGAGGTCACCAATTTTGATTGTCCTTGGGCAGACCAATTTGTCATGAGCTTGTATAATCTTTGCCTGGTAAAGTTATAAATCTTGTTGTGCTTCAAGTCGTTTCCCTTCAAGACTCTCTAGTTCTTCGAGCCTGAGCTTTGCACTTTCTTCTGTTGTGAGTTGGTTGGCAACAACGACTCTGAGAGGCGACATCTAAACTTATAGTTGTAGTACAACCTCAGATCCGTACACGAGCATGTAGGGTGTATACTGAGTGGGAGTCTTGAATGTCATTCGGTAGACCCACAAGGCTTCTAACAATTTGTTGTGCCAGTCCCTTTTGTTTTTGTCCAGTGTTTTCTTTAAAATCTGTACTAGCATCTTATCAAAGGCTTCAGCCAATCCGTTTGCTATGGGATAGTAAATTGTAGAGTATCTCCAATCTATCCCATGTATTTTGATGAAATTGTTGATTTTTGTGCTTTTAAAAGTTGTCCAATTGTCAAAAAATATTCTTCACAGTACTCTGAAATGATAGACGATTTGGCTCTTGAAGAATTGAAAGAAGTGTTGTGTTGTAACCTCTCATAACGACACTTCTTCTGCCCATTTGGAGAAGTAATCCGTAGCAACAAGTATAAACCTGTGTCCTTTAGAAGATGAATGGTCTATCAGACCTATTATGTCTGTGCCCCAACACTCGAATGACCACGAAGCAACGTTTGAGTGTAGCAGATTCGGAGGTGATGCAAGACCACCCCATGCACTTGGCACTGGTGACATTTTCTGGCTGTATCCATGCAGTCGGACATCATTGTTGGCCAATAATATCTGAGTCTCTTGATCTTCATTTTCATTTTTGGTCCTAACTGGTGAGCACCACACAATCCGACATCTACTTCTTTGATAATATTTCGGGCTTCGGCTTTACTTAGTCATCATAGGCACATCTGGTAGAATGATTTTCTATAGAGGACATCACCCACTAGAGCGTACGACATAGCCCTCTTTGTGATATGGTGTTCTGCTGACTTGTCCTCTGACAGATTTCCAGTTTGCAAATATTCTATCAATGGCTTCCTCCGATCTTCATTGACATCCGCAACTGCAATCATTGTTTCTTCTTTTCCAAGCTTTTGTAAAGTGTTGAGGTTGATTCTATGCAGAACTTGTCTTCCTTGTACTGTGATTTCAATGGAATCCTCCAGGGGACATGCAAATTCCTTAGTGAGTTTTTCTAAAGCGTCGGCATAGGCATTATCTCCCCAAGGAATCCGGTAGAAAGTCACATAGGGAATTTGGTCCAGTAGCTTCATTTTGTACTGGTGATATTCTACTAGTCTTGGTTTCAGAATTTTGTATTGTCCAGTGACTTGTTGGATGACGTGTTGAGAGTCACCGTAGATGACAATATTTGTTATATCAATTGAGATTGCCTACTCCAATCCGGTGATTAATACTTCATATTCCGCTTCGTTGTTGGTGCACGGCTCTATCAGGTGGTATGAGAACCTCAACATACCCTTATCTGGCGTGATAAAGATCAAACTGATCCCTGCTTTGCCTGGTATGACTGTCCCTGATCCTTTGTCTTTTCTGGCTGATGAAGCACTATCAAAGTACATTTCTCATCATCGCGCACTAGAGAATTCCATTTATAGTATCTACTCATCTGATAATTCATTGTTGAGAGGGGACCCAGCTGGTAGTGGGTGCACATCAAGAAATTCTGCTAGAATCTGCCCCTTAATAGCACGGAGGGGAACAAAAGTTATGTCGAATTGCAATAAGATCATCGACCACCTTGCTAGACATCCGAAGAGTGTTGGTCGGGTCATCCAGTATTGCAACGGATTAACTTTCGAGATTGGGGTAATCTTATGAGAAAGCATGTAATGTCTAAGCTTTTGGGCGGCAAAAATTAACGCTAGATAATGCTTCTCAATAGGTGGATACCTTACTTCCGTCGGTATTAGATGAACAATCAAGTAGTAGAGTGTGTTTTCTTTACTCTCGTCGTTGATTTGGGCTAGGAGGGCTCCAAGAGGGTCATCTAAGGTTGCGGTATAAATTATCAAAGGTTTCCCTGGGATTGGGGCTGCCAAAATAGGAGGTGTCATTAAATATTGTTTAACATCCTCAAAAGCCCGCTTGTATTTCTCTTCCCAAATGAATTTGACATCCTTTTTAATTAATGCTGAGAAGGGCCAACACCTACTCGAGAGATTAGAAATAAAGCGTCTCAAATATGCCAACTTCCTTTGGAAGGAATGTAGTTATTTTAAGGTTTTGGGAGGAGGAATTTCCAAGATAGCTTTAATCTTATTCGAGTCGATCTTGATTCCCCAATGATGTACAATGAATCCTATAAATTTTCCTGAGGTAATATCATAGGTGCACTTTAAGGGATTCATTTCTACTTTTCTTTTTCTCTTGATGACCAAATCATCCAGGTAGCATTCCACTTGATTGTGAATGAGGTCGTCAAAAATCTTCATCATTGCACATTGGTATTTTGCTCCGGCATTCTTCAACCCAAACGACATCACTGTGTAGCATAAAATTCCAATCGGTGTTTTGAAGGTTGTAGGTGCTGCATCTTTGGGAGCCATCTTAATTTGGTTGTATCCCGACAATCCCACCATAAAAGAGAAAATTTCATGTGTTAAAGAGATATCCACCATCATTTCTGATATTGGTAGTGGAACCTCGTCTTTAAAATATGCTTTGTTCAAATCTCTAAAGTCAACGCAAACACGAATTTGTACATTTTTCTTGTTGACAGGTACAATATTGGCTAACCATGTAGGGTATTGCTCTTCTTTTACAAAGTTAACATCTAATAATTTCTTCACCTCAGTAATGACTTGTTGCTCTATTTTGAGGTGCATTCTTCTTGGAGCTTATTTTTTTTGGGGTTATATCCCTATCCACCCCGAGTTTATGAACTGTAACTTCTGCTGACATTCCTGACATTTCATCATAACTCCATGCGAAGTAATCTTTAAATTATGTTAACAATTTGATCAACCGTAAAGATTCTTCATCATTGAGTAGAGAACTTATAAATGTAGGATGGGGTTGTTCTTCAGTCCCAAGGTTAATTTCCTTTAATTTATCAACTGTTGATTTAATTTCCTCCTCAAATTCTAATGGAGCATCTTCTATCAGTTGATCAGTAGAGTCATCCTCTATATCAAGGCAATCCTCCCCTAATTCACTAGTAACACCCATACAAAATTTTGAATCATCGACTGGTCCAACTGTACCAAATTCGAGACCCCCTTTTGAGTTTGGAGTTTGACTTTTAACACTCCATAATTTTTAAAAAAGTTGTAATTTATCTTTTGGCATTTGTTTTGGTAAGTGTCTCTATTGAATTAACTTTTGTATGTAAGGAGAAAAGTAACCAAAAGGCAATTCCATTAATTCATTAGGATCATCATCCAAATTTACATGATTTTCAAGATTGGTGGAGGTAGAAGCATGGAAGAATTTGATCGGCTTTGAACCAACACTACAGACTTCCTTGACCTCTAAACTCTTGAACTTTTGAGGGAGAATCGGAGTAAGGGTCATAGCATTCACATAGTGGTTTATCCGATCATACATCATCTAATATTCGCTTTTCTCAGCATCTTATGAGGATATCTTGTATTGAGGTTTCTTCTATTTTGTCAACATTATTTCATCTTCAGAGCTGTCTTCATCACCAATGTTGATGGTTCACCTAGTTTGTTCAACGATTGAGTTGGTTCTTTCTCGTCCACATCCCCGAACTCGACCTCAGGTGCGCGAACTAAAAGAACCTCCACCAACTTGTTGTAAAAGAGTGGTGGAAGATCGCTGAAGCGGAGTTGAGTGGCCTCATTTTTATGATTTTTCTGAATCTTCACCTTTATTTGTCACAACTTTGTGCAAGAAGACAATTTTCTTTGGATGTGCGTAGTAGGCAGCATCTTCATGAATACTGACTTCATGAATTGAAAATGGTTGTAGATCTCCTTTAATGAAGTGTTCTTGTACTTCTTTGTAGTACTTGATGCACCACGGTCATCCCAGTAGAGCGTTGAAAGAGGTCTCGGCATCGATGATATGAAATTTAGTTGTTTTTGTTAGTTCTCCAACCTTCATAAGTAATGTAATTGATCAAATGGCTCTCTCTCTCTTTCGGTTGAATCCTCTTAACATCATTTTATTGGTCATAAGCTCCTAGGCTTTAATGTCCAAATAGGCCAAAGTTCGTAGGCTCATCAAGTTGAGTGATGCTCCAGGATCTACTAAAACTCTGGACAACATAAATCTGCCAATGTTAATGGAGATGTAGAGCGGAAGATTGTGGTCAGAGGTACCGAGCAGCCAGTCTTTATCTGTAAAGGTTACCCCAGGCTGTTCTTTCAATGAGCAAAATTCAATCGAGGCTGTGCTGGCCAACTGAGCTAAGCAAATCTCTGGGTCGAGCAATGTTGTAACCAGAGACTCTCTCATCTCCTTTGATAGGATCAGAGCGTCATAGATGCTTAATCGGACCAACAACTTCCTAAGATGAGCTAGCACATTGTAATCCACTTTGCATAGTCCTCCAATTTTTTTTTGGTTATGTGTTTCTTCCACTGGTGGAGGTGGAGGTAGTCCTTCTTGAGTTACTATTTATTTTCCTTTGTCTATCGGAGCTATTCTTGGGGGTAATACTTTCCCGCTCCTTAAGTTTACTTCTGTAATTTCTTCTTCTTGTGGTATCAATGTTGATTCTTCTAGTGTTTCTTCTTTTTTGGAAAGATCTAAGTTGATGGCACCCTGGCGCCTGAGGATTGGTTCCTCACTCTTGGTGCTGTCATAGCTGGTATCGTTAATGTCTTCTTTGGTCTTATTAGCGAGTTCGTCAGAATCAAGTATGATTTGAGGATCGTCTTGGGGATCGAGATCAAAGTTTGATTGGTCATAATTGATTATGTTATCACTAAAAATAGTTAGAACGTAGCTGAAATCACAATCAAAATATTCATAAGACCTCAGAGGGGCAAAAAGATAATCATACAAAGTGAGGGGTTCAAGGATTTTTATCCATGAATCCGAGACAACCATTATAGTAGAGGCAGCCCCTATCCTACCCTCTATGCTATCAATCTTCATGATGGCATTCTTCTTTCTCATTGTCTTTAACAATGATGACTCTTGTGTTGAAATCTTCGTTCCGGGCTTGACAAATTGAAGACTCTGAACGGCAGTTTGTTTTGACACGTTCTGGATTTGGTTCAATTTTTTCTTGTATGATTTGCTCCAAACTTCATTCCATTCAACTTTTCCAGTGTGTGCAGAAGAGTGCTTTGATATAACCTGGATTTGATTTAGGACCCTCATGAGCTCATCCCAAGTCGTACTCCATCTATCTTCTCCAGTATATGGATCAATCGGAGAGATTGGCTCAGTTGTCATCATATTTATGGAACCTTTTTCAGGTTCTTTTAAATACTCTTTCAGAATCCTTATATTCCCCTCTGTAAGATTTTTCTCGAGCCAATCCTTAAGGATGAAGCATTCTTTTATAGTGTGTCCCAGCAATCGGTGATACGGGCAATAATTTGGTTCATCTTTTTTATCGACCTCTTCTGTTTTCTTTGGCTCTGATAATTTGAACTCATGCTTTTTCATCAAACTTTTGAACATTTTGAATACGGCTTCATCTTTGAAAGAATACGCCATTTTTTGTCGTTCTGTCAGAGATATTCTCTTACTCTGAGATGACCGTCCCTGAGGTGGTCGCTGGTTGGACTGGCTATTCTGTTTCTGAGTATGCTGTGATGAAGACTGACAAGGATTTTTTGCATATATCTTCGTTGGTTGTTTTCCTCTATCGACAGTCGCTACTGTTCCTGACTTCTTTTCAAATATTCTAGTTGCCTTAGACTTCTCGTGAGAATCTATATGTTTGATTTCCTTTTGAAGACTGCTAGCTTTACTGAGTAGCTTCTCGAAGGATTTGTTGGTGAGTCCCTTAAGCATGAAGGCTACTTGCCCATGAATGCTTTTGAATAAAATCTTGATTGCATGATGTTCCTATAGCTAAGGTTCACATTTCATGCTAAGGTTTCTCCACTTCAAAATATAATCCACTAAAGACTCGTTGTGCTTTAGTTTTTCCATCATGAGTTCTCCTATAGACACATGATAATGCACTCTGATGAATCTCTTCACAAATAATTGTTCCAACTCAAGAAATATTTTTACTGATCCATTGGACAAATCGACATACCAATCAAAGGTGATCCCTGAGAAGCTGCTGACGAACAGTTGGAAGAGTAACACTACACTATTTCTTGTGTTGCCACAATTGGCTCGGAAGTGTGTTATATGTTGTCTGGGATTTCCAGTCCCATCAAATGTTCTAAAGTTTGGGGCCACAAAAACCTTGTGGAAGGGTACGACATCAAATTCTTCCGGGTAAGGTCTACCCTTTAGAATCAATGCACCACCCTTAGACTAGGTTAAGTCCTCCCGAACTTGTTCGACCATTTTCTTAAATTCCTTATTTGGTACGGTGCCTGGTGGAGAATCCTTCTTTGGTTGTTCATCTCTATTTGCTGAGGCAACTTCTCTTCCTTCATCCATGATATGTATGATTTCTGGTTGGTTGATCTCTGGAGAGGCTAGTTGCGGTGCTTGTGATTGCCCCTGAATGGTGGCCATGGTGGTCATGGCTGCGGCCGTCTCCTCTATTCTTTTCTCAAATTGGTTGACTTGCTCATCCCTTAGGAGGATAGCCCTACACAGCTCACCTATGGCATTCACTTCGATAGAAGGTTGAGCATCGCGTGAGGATGCATCAGCTTTGGTCTCGATGACATGGACATCCATGAAATCCTCTTTGAGGTAATCATTGTAATCAAAATCTTCATCATCATTGTCGATGGAAACTCCGTGTTCCCGAGCCAACTCAAAAATATCGACCCTGAGCTTTTAAACTTTTTCTTCAATTATTGATTCTTGGATTGACTTAAGATCTGGAGGACCCTGCTGGACCTCCTCTTCTAGCTCCTCCATCTCACTGGAAATCGCTGCAATGATGTCAGATACATCAGACCCTAGCTTCATTCCATGATTTTGCCCTGTGAACTTACTGGACTTTATTGGTACAGCGACCTTGGGTATCCATACCTTTTTCTTTGACGATGATGTCTCAGGACGGAGTGACCTAGTAGAAACATTGGTATGTCGAGGAAGAGTATGCTCCCCATGGTGCAGACCAGCTACAGTATTGGGTAATCTCTTTGTCTTTTCCTTTGAAATTTTTGGGATGTATTTATAGTGGGTGATCGGTAGGATTCTTGGACTCAATCTTGACTTAATCGGTCGACGACCTGTGGTCCTGGTGACGGCAGACTCGGTGATGACTATGGTTGTATCAACTCTGCTCCCCAAGTGAAACAAGACAGGAATATGAGTAGGCAAGGCCTCAATTTACTTTTGAGATTGTTTGGCAGATCTTACGTCCTTTAAAGTTTCATTCTTCATGCACGGGGATATTGCATGTCCCACTCGTTTAAGTAGTTCACTCACTGAACAGCCTTCTTTGGTGGCTAGCCTCTGAAAAATTGAACTGACTCGGGTGATAGGAGTATGTTTCTTTCTCTCCACACTCTGTCCATGAAGTGATGATAATGCAGCGGCAATTTTCTGGTTGCTCTCATACCCGTTGGTATCCATAAAAGGATGGAATCTACTTCCTCGCAAGAGGGGGAAAGTTCCTCGTAATCCTGACTCGTCGTGGTGAGCATCTTTGTCAGTAGGTACTTCCTTAGGAGCCTGGGCTTTCGTAGCCCTCCGAACTCTCCAGTTGTGATTTCTCCTTTGAGTCCGAATTAGTGGTGTATTCTTTGAACCCGACCTGATTTTGAACACTGATGGCAGGACAGCTAATCCCTCAGTCGGATCTTCAATGATCATTACTTCTTTCCCCTTAGCAGCAGCAGGGACAGTAGGCTTGGTAGGGGCCACAGCGGCAATAGTCTTGGCTTTCTTGTAGGAAGGGAAGTCCTGAAGATATTTGAGGTTGAACTCAGCACACGGCTCCTGAACTTCTGGAGTGGTGACTTTCATCACGACGAATGGAGCCTTACCGAGGATAACCTCGAGGTCTTCAAATCTGGCTCCAAACTTGATAGTGGGAGCAACATTGTGGGCTTCATGGCTTGTCGGTAAGTTTCAGGAAAAGTCAGCATTGTTAGGCTATTGCAGCAGCTTGAAAACAAAATTTTTGGGGTTAGTTATATGGCCAATACCTCATAATCTTAGTGCAAGCACTAAAAATTAATGGAGGTTGATCTTTAGACCGGGTAAGTTTTTTATTTAATTTGATGGGAGTTTTAAAATTTTTTATTGAAATTAGTTTTAAAAGAAAAAAAAAACATTTAATTATATAAGGAAATTTTAAAGCAGGCGCAGTATGACACGAATTTGATTTAGTTTGCAAGCTAGCAAATCAAACTTAAAAGAGAGATGTGAAGTGTTTAGGACCCAGTGCGGGACGAAATTAGTAACACATAATGCCCAGGTGGAACTAGTCCACTGACAGACCTATTGGGGTTCTGGCCCCACATGAAGATTTAAAGAGTTCTTAATGGCCTCCTGAACCCCTATGTTCAAAAGTGATTGAACTGATAGTCCTGAAGTCCAAAGAGTTGATCGTACTTTCCCAAGAAAGAAATGGGTAAAGTAGGTCAACGAAAGAAGGGTAAGTTGGTCCATGAGGGACATGAACACATTACCAATATATGAAGATAGTATTTTCCAGATTTAAATGGAAAGAGGATCTTTAAACCAATAGAGTCGCTAGAAGTTGTCAGCATTAAAAAGTTAAGGAGTTGCCCGTAAGAAGCTGTCGACCACCAGAATCGAAATCTCGTCGCCCGCTTCGGAAGGACGTTTAAGTTTTAAAAAATATGAAATCAATCTGACCTCATATTTTTTGAAGTTTAAATGAAAGAGCTCTATACCTCAAATCTAGTATCTATCCCGAAGGATAAACACAAGACTTGAGGGTGACGCTCGATCAAATAAACTAAGAAATGTATGTCATCCCTTTGGTCAGTAAAACCATTTTATTTGCCGATAATTTCCCCTATTTAATTTGAAGAATTAAATAGGGTTTATATTAAGCTGGGTTCGGAAAAATTTCCTATAAGAGCAAGCCCCTATAGTTAATTACATCTTAAATGACTGAAGTCACCTAAGAAAAATCTTGATAATAATCAGGAAATATTATCTTCAAGGATTTCAGAAGGATAGGACTTTTCAACGAGATCGGATGAAGAGGTGTGAAAAGGGATTGGTTCAAATTTGGAACATTTTATTTTGGAATCTAAAGGAGGAAGAACTATGGGATGTCACAGATCCGGGGGTAAACCTCGGTGACTTCCTAAACTATCCTATGGTTTGGCTTCATTTTTGAGGAGAAATAATTTGAATGTTTCATCCTGTCAATTTTATTAGTTATGACTTACATTCATGTAAAACGATCACACAGAAAGCCTGGAAGATGTAAGGATTTAGGTCATGACGAACGACAACCTCAGAATCCTAAGACGAGTTAGGGCTTATATTGTACAACAGAGCTATACAAAGGCCTAAAGATAGGATAATGATTTATGTTGCATAAGCAGACTACCTACAAGTCCTATGGCTTGTTTGTTTACTTGAATGGTGTAGTTGAGGAAGACATGTTTTGCTGTTGAAGATGGCTGTGATGCCCACCATACCAGCTCCAAGATCCTTGCAGTGACGAGTTTGAGTTTTCTAGGGTGTCAAGTTATGATGTCAAATCAGGTGGCCCTACGGTTGAAGTTCTTTAAATTTTATGAGGTATGTTAAAGTTGATTAGAGTGACACTGGTTAGGATCCTACTGTTCCCTCGTTCCAGCACCACTATTTTTTATTGGATTCACTTAGTGCAAATGAATTTACTAAACTCAACTTAACGAGTTCCATAATTTCATTTAGACCGTGGGAAGCCTCATTAGCAACCGTAGGTTACCTCCTCCGTGGATTCCCAATAATCTGATAGAGACGTCTTAATTTAGTTGCAGTTGTTGTTTTGTGTGATGTTTGTGAAAAATTTGGAGTTGTTTTATATTTTGAATGTTGTGGAGGTGATTTTTATCTTCATTGTTTTTAGTTTTGGTTTTGGTTTTAGTTTTTTGACTATCATGATACTTTTATTTTTCATGCAGATTGACATCGTTATTTAGCATGCAAGTTTGTGTTTTGCAAACTTGAAAGAAAGTAAAGTACAAGAAAGACAGCATTGTAAACTGTAAAAAGCGTACTTGGCGAGTCTTCTCGTCCACCCCCTGAAACTTAAAACGCATGTGGGGCATTTTTCATGAAGCAAGAAATTAAAGTTTTAGTGACCTACCTTACTATAAACCATATCTTGTTGGGTCCTTACTGATTTTGATTAAGGATGATTTTATTAAGCAAAACATATTAAGTTTAATAGACCTTCGATGTATCCAGCAGGTCCAGAGGTAAAGCAGGTCCATGCTTCCCTCTTACTGCCTGGTGATAGGTCTCGAGCTCGTTTAAACTTATTATGTTGCTTAATAAATCCATCCTATAAAAATACTTTTAATGCTCACTGAACATTGATGTTTCAATTATCCCTATGAGTAAGGTAATTATCACTTGTTATTTAATTTGTAAATTATGTGGGTGATGACCCTTAAAAGGACAAGTTAATGTTATTAAAACACTTAGCCAATTTGAGTTTTAACTTGGGCTTGTGGTGTTTAAGGGTGTTAAATTTAGCTATGTTCACTTTTCTAATCTTCATCTAATTAAATTTAATTTAACTTGGATCACCACTAAGCCCTTTAGACCTAGCTGGATATCTTGGGTATTTTGAAAGAAGTTAAATTTTTAAGTGATGATAATGATTCATTTTCAAACACTTAAATGTCGTTTGAACATCAAGTAGGTGTACTAGATTAATGAGTTATCAACACCCCAATCATATTCCTAAGTCTAGGATCATTATTTAATAGGCCTCCAAATTTTAATAATTTAGGGAGAATACAAATCATCCTTTAAATAATAAAAATGAGATTGGTTTTTACTAATTATTTCCTCATGTTTCAATCATCCAAGCATTTTTATTAGGATCAAAGATTACCCATTTTCCTTTTTAACTTAAGCCTAAATGTTAATTAAGGCTAAATTTCTAAAATTACACTTTGATTAGGATCAAAGATTAGGATCAAAGATTAACTTAAGCCTAAGGCCCTATCACTTCATAATTTATCAAATTTAATCCAAATGACTTTAGAATTTTTATCTCACCTCACCCATTTGTCAATTAAGACATCAGAGGAGAAAATGTGATTTTTCAAAATTTAATTTAATTTACAAATTTATTTTCATGCAAAAGTAGGATTGTTCATAGAAAACTCCATAACTTGACTAAGGCAAAGCCTAATCCCTTCAAATTTTTACTGGAGGTAGACTTAGACTAGAGAATAATTTTGACAAAATTTAATGCTTTATTAAATTTTATTTGAATTATTAAAATTATTTTGAATTCTAGAGTTTTTATTAATTATAAAATTTTAAATGTAGAAAATTAAGTTTTATATTCTTAAAAAATCTCCCTAAGGTTAGAAAACCCACAGAAACAAATTTTACATTTTTTGATTTTTCTTTGATTTATTGGAATAATTTTAGTGGAAATTCATTTTTTGCCTTCAAAAAATATTTTTTTAAGTTTCAAAATTTAATATCTTTGCTTAGAAAATTAGAAACAATATTTGAATTATTCCTAAGTGCTTAGAAGACAATTTAGAACATTTTCCTGAATTTTATTATTTTTGTGATTTTTATCATTTTTTAATTATTTAAATATTAATAATAGGCTTGAAAATGAAATTTTATTTTAATTTCAAATTTATTTTTAGAAAATTCCTCTGACCACAGAGGACTCCAAAAGCCAATTTTTATAATATTTGGAGTTATATTTTAATTATTAAAAATCATTTTAGTGCCAAAAATGTCATTTCACTTGAAAAATCAATTTGAGTTATTAAATGAGCTCCAAATGTTTGGAAATTTTTATGGGGAGTTCTATGAACTTTGAATCTTAGTGGAGATTAAAAATCGAGTCATTTAGATGTTTGTGTTACCCAAAATTAATTTTCTTTGTGTTTTAAGATTGGTGGAAATTAAGTGTATTCATAATAACTTAACCCATGAAATATTTTCCAAAGGGTTCTCTGTTCACATTAAACCTTTCAAAATTTTCTTTAAATTTTCTAAGAAAAATGCTAATTATTAAGATTAATTTATGCAAAAAATAGACATAATCTTGATAAATATGGCTCTCTATCTAGAGTTCTTCTCTGACTTTGGAAAAAACAGAGAATGTTCCCTAAGGCAGAGGCAATAACATATCAAAGTTTCAAGCCATGGTAAAATGTCTTTATGCATGGGAAATCAAAAGACTCAAAATAATGTTTAATTTATTAAAAATAAACATGCCTCAAATGGAACTCAAATAATTTCCACACTGTTCTCCTCTGTTCACTAAGCAAGAGAGTATTTTTATTTTATTTTTGTGATTTTTCTACACCAAGATGTGGATTTTTAAAGTTAGGGCTATTTAAATAAATAAGAAAATCCCTATTTTTCTATTTAAACAGCGCGACACCACCTCATCGTAGGCCTCTCCAAAGCTCCATGCGGCACGCTCCTGTTTGACGCCCCCATCCATGCCAGTAGCCACGTGCCCCGGCTTTTCAAACCGTGCTCCCATCCAGCGCAATCAGAGCCCTTCGTACGATACACGTGTGATCCAACGGTGCTCCATCATCGTCTCCGATGGTCTAACCTGAGAACTATTTTTTTTTAAAAGCTTGATATCCCTCTCATTTCTTAATCAAATTGAAATAATTTTATTTTAAAATGCTCACCTTGATTAGTAGAATATATTTATATGGTTAAGATGCCATGAAATCAACTTTAAACAAATAGAGAGTGAAAATACGCTCAGGAAGAGGAGGAGACCAATATCTTGGCTATGAGAACGAAAGCTTTAGTATGAGGTGCCTGGCACATTCATGGAGGTCCAAAGAGGCTAGGATTAAGCCTCTTCCTGTGGTAAATGGTCTAGGCATGACTTCGACCAAACTCGATTTCAAGTGTTGGTCTAGAGCTATGCTAGGGTCTCTGTAGAAGAGGGATTTTATGGGGCTTCTCCTTCTTTTACTGTGGTGAAGGTGTGGGTGATTTTAATTTGAGTTTGATGGACTGTAGAGGTGTGGTGAGCTCTATCCTAGTTTTTGACAAAAGTTTGAGCTCAAAATTGAGCTTCCTCAATGGGAGTTAGTGGGGGAAGTGATTGACTTGAGCTGAGGAGGTCTTAAAGACTCTCTGGAGCAATTTGTAGGGGTCTCTCTGAGAAAATTTTCAGCACTACTTCCATGGCCGTAGAGGTGAGCTTTTTATAATAATGTCTTAAGTCTTGCTGTCATGGCCAATTAGGGGGTGAAAATGCTTGCTTAAGTGGAGGGCAGAGAAGCCCTAACATTTGAATTGGGAGAATTGACCTCTGGGTTTGAATTGGGTGAAGTTTAAGAGGAGGTGGCCGTTAGTTTTTGCTTCTTCAATGACTTGGCTAGCTGGCCAGGCCAGGTGAGGTGGCCAGCGGGCGCAGGGAAAATGTCACAGTAATTAAATGGGTTTGGGCTTTGTTTTGGCAAAAAAATCTTAAGCTTAAGCAGTTTTGGAAACCAAATCCCTTAATTTCGGGGACCTTTGGTCCATGGCTTAGCTTAGGTAATTTTATGGAGTTTAGACTGGTCACTAGAGTCCAACAAATGGCTGTGGAGTTATTAATTTTGTGGCTTTGGGGTGGTTAGGCTAACTTTAGTACATGTGTCCAATGTGGGTTCAAATGACCAAAACATGGGTTTGGGCTAAGCTAGCCATGACCTTGAGCCCAATTGGTTGATAAAAAATTTTTAGATGATTGTAATTAAGATTTTTGGTGAAGGATTGAAAATATTTTGAGTTCACTTGGAGGGTCAATTTGGAGGATTTTTGAAATTTGGTCAATTTGGGCTTGTTGGGCTCGACTTGGGTCTAAATTAGGCTAGGCTTGGGATAAGTCTAAATTGATTACTGAAAAGGGTCAATAGGAATATAATGAATTGTTTTCAACATAAATTGTGTTCCAATTTTGTGTTTAAGATATTCAATTTGGTGGAATTTGGAGACATAGCTAATTTGGGTCAAATTTGGGGATTTTGGACCGAGGTCATAATTAAGTGAAATTGAGGCTTCACCAAGGCCAATTGAAGGTCAATTTTGATTTTTAGGAGTGTTATTAGGAGTTTTCAACAAGAATTATGACAAATTGAGTGGGCTATGGGTTTAATTGGGTGAGATTAGGTCATGTGGCCAAAATTGTGGCTTTGACCTAAATCAAAATTGAGCTCAAAGAATGGGTCAATTAAGCTTGAATTTGGTTTATATTGGTCATATGGAAGGTTAATTTGAGTTTAGATTTGAAATTGGGGGAAGTTAGGGCCAAATTAATGGACATTTGAGGTAAATTTGGGAAAATTGGGTCTTTAAAGGAAATTTTAGGGGTTTTGGTCAAAATGGTCAAAATGGCCAAATTGGGTCATGTGGTAGTTGAGAAAAATGAAATTGGGAATATTTTTAGAATTTTTGGGAATTTTTGAAATTTTTTGAATTTTTGGCTAAGGAGGGGCATTTTGGTAATTTGGCAATTTTTTGTGATTTTGGGTAACTTGGATTTTTTCAAAAGGTTTGAAATGATTTTTGAACAAATTTGGATATTTTGGGTGAATTTGAGAATTTTGGAAATTTTGGCCAAATTTAGGGTCCCAAGGGTATGTTGGTAATTTGGAGAGTTTAGGGCAAAAGGCCAAGTTGGGTATTTTTTTGTAAAATTTGGGGTTGACCAACACATGCGAGCTATGGTCCAATGGAATCTCCATTTGGGTCCTCTATGTACTAGTCTTAGCTAAACCCTAGCCTAGGGCCAGTGGGTTTAGGGAATCATCTACATGAGTATCCCAAAAGTATCAAGGGATCAAAGCAAAAAAATTTTGGTTTGAGCTTGTGAGTGGTTGTGAGTGAGGTAATTTCTGGTGAGTGCCTTAGCCCTAGACCAACACCCAGGGCCAACCCTAAGGTCCAACAGTCCTATGGTAACTCTCCTTGAGCTCCCTCATAGTGATCTCACCTACTAAGTGCTAGAGGTTAGGACCAATATGTAGAGCTTCAAGTTGAGTAAAGAATAGTTTAGAGTTTCTAATGGTGAGGGTTCCTTTTTTAGTTTTCTAAGAATAATCAATAGAAAAGTCTTATGGCTAGACCTTAGGTTACTCAAGAGGAAGACTAGACCTCAACCAGAAGTGAGGTCAACAACATCGCTTTGACACATGAAATTTTCTTCTTCATGGATGGATCGTCAAGATACAATCAAATCAAGATGACTCCAGAGAATGCAACACTTATAGCATTCAAAACATAAATTGTGATCTTTTGCTAAAAAGTAATGTCGTTTGGGCTGAGGAACGCCAAAGCAACATATCAACGAGCAATGACAGATTTTTGATGACCTCATTCACAACCAAGTGGAAGCTACGTGGATGATTTTACCATCGAAAGCAAACAGAAGCTAGATCATTTATACAATTTGAGGATCGTGTTCAAATGATTACAAAAATATAATATTAAGATGAATCCCTTAAAGTGCGCCTTCACCGTTACCTCTATGAAATTTTTAGGATTCGTTGTTCGTCATCAGGGAATCGAGATCGACCCGGATAAGATTAAAGCTGTCTTAGAAATGTCTCCTCCCAAAACTTTAAAACAACTATGTTCTTTCTAAGAAAAGTTGGTATATCTAAGATGCTTTATTTCTAATCTCTCAGGTAGATGTTAGCCCTTCTCGGCATTAATTAATTTGGAAGAGAAATGCCA
Organism: Phalaenopsis hybrid cultivar; assembly: GCA_002079205.1. Taxonomy (NCBI): domain Eukaryota; kingdom Viridiplantae; phylum Streptophyta; class Magnoliopsida; order Asparagales; family Orchidaceae; genus Phalaenopsis; species Phalaenopsis hybrid cultivar. The sequence continues at coordinate 119,108 of JXCR01079353.1, forward strand.
GTGAGCCTTTGAGGAAGTTAAGCAAAACTTAATGACACCTCCTATTTTAGTAGCCCTTATCCTGCGAAAATCGTTGCTACTTTATACTGCAGCCTTAGAAGACTCTCTCGGAGCTCTGTTAGCTCAGGCTGATGATGAGGGTAAGGAAAATGTGCTCTACTGCTTAAGTTACTGTCTAATTTCGACGGAAGTAAAGTACCCGCCCTTTGAGAAGCATTGTCTAGCTTTAATTTTCATCGCTCAAAAGCTTAGACATTATATGCTTTCTCATAAGATTACCCTTATTTCAAAAGTTAATTTATTATAATATTTGATGACCCAACCAACACTTTCCAGACGTTTAGCAAGGTGGTCGATGATTTTATTGCAACTTAATATAACTTTTGTTCCTTTCTGTGCAATTAAGGGACAAATTCTAGCAGATTTTCTCACCACACACCCACTTCCAGCTAGGTCCCCTCTTAATGATGAATTACCAGATGAACAAGTATTACAAATGGAACTCTCTAGTACGCAACATTGGGAGATGTACTTTTATGGAGCTTCGTCAGCCATAAAAGACAAAGGATCAGGAACAGTTACACTAGGCAAAGCAGGAATTGGTTTGATCTTCATCACACCAGATAGGGGAATGTTGAGATTCTCCTATCACCTGATAGAGTCATGCACCAACAATGAAGCAGAATATGAAGCTTGAATCACTGGATTAGAACTGGCAATCTCAATGGGTATAACAGATATTATCATCTATGGTGACTCTCAGCTCGTCATCCAACAAGTTTTCAGACAGTACAAGATTTTGAAACCAAGGCTAGCGGAATACCACTGGTACACAATGAAGCTATTGGAGCAGATTCCCAATGTAACTTTCTACTAGGTTACTCGTGGAGATAATGCCCATGCTAATGTTCTATTAAAACTTGCTAAAGAGCTGGCACGTCCACCGGAGGATTCTATTAATATTACAATACAAGGAAGATGTGTTTTGTCTCAAATTGACCTCGACAATCTACACAAGCTTGAAAAAAAGTAAGGAGTGACAGATGTAGTTGCTGACATCAATGAAGATTGGCGTATGTCATTAATAGAATATTTGCAGACTAGAAAGATGTTAGAGGACAAGTCTAAGGCCTATCACATCACAATAAGAACTATGTCATACACTCTAGTGGGTGATGTCCTCTACAGAAGATCATTCAATCAAATGTGGAAGCGATGTATAAATAGAGCAGAGGCACAGAATATTATCAAAGTGGTACATACCAGATTGTGTGGTGCTCACTAGTTTGGACCGAAGATGAAAATGAAGATCAAGAGGCTCAGATATTATTGGTCAGCAATGATGTCTGATTGCAAGGATACAACCAGAAAGTTTCACCAACGACAAGTGTATGGGGTGGTCATACACCAACCTCTGAATGTGCTACTCTCAAAAGTCACCTCATGGCCATTCGAGTGTTGAGGCCAAACACAATAGGTCCAATAAACATCCATCCTCTAAGGGACACAGATTTATTCTTGCCACTATGGATTACTTATCCAAATGAGCAGAGGCAATTCTGTTACGAAAGGTTAAAACATATTACGTCCTTTAATTTTATAAAATCCAAATTGTCTACCGTTTCAGTTATCGCACAGAGTAATTTCTGACAATGGGATAACCTTCAAATGCACCAAGATCAATAACTTAGTCAAAAGGCATGGGATAAGCTAGAGATACTCTACAATCTACTATCCCAAGGAAAATGGCCTGTCCGAGGCCTTCAACAAAACACTGGTACAGATTTTGAGGAAAACACTGGACGAAAACAAAAGAGATTGACATAACAAATTTTTAGAAGCTTTGTGAGCCTGTCGAACAATGTTCAGAACTCCAACTCAATGTACCCCCTATGCGCTCGCGTACAAGTCCGAGGCCATACTGCCATTGGAAGTCTAGACACTGTCTCTTAGAGTTGTCGTTGTCAATCATCTTACAACAGAAGAATGTGTAAAGCTCGGACTTGAAGAACTAGAGAGTCTCAAGGGAAAAAAACTAGAAGTGCAATAGAACTTGGAACTTTACCAAGCGAGAATAGTACAAGCTCATGACAAATTGGTCTGCATGAGCACGCTCAAAGTTGGTGACCTTGTTATTAAAATCAAGAGACCTATTCTTGCATGCCTCAAGATAGGTGGAAAATTTGAACTTACTTGGGAGGGTCCATTTGTTCTAGAAAGAGTCTATTCAGGAGGATCCTACCAGCTAGTAGATTTCCGAGGTGAAATACCTATGTTGTTGATCAATGGAAGATATTTGAAAACATATTATGCAACGTGACATTGTTTAAAATGAGATTTTGAGATCTGGATTATTCTTGGTTTATTTATTTGGCCAAGCATCTGTGACTGGGTCAAAAATTTTGTAAGAAGATTAATTTTAATGAAATGAAAATTTTGAAATTGCTCACTTCATTCCTTTTCTCTTCTGTTTTCCTTAATTTTAACATCTCATTACAATTAAATAAAATAATAATAAAAAAATTTTACAAATTCAAAAATTAAAATTTTATCTAATAAATATTTTGTTCTGTTCTTGTTCCCACTAAATTTCAGTGCACTTATGTTTTTTCCTGTCATCTGTAGAAAAAATGTCGAGATAGAAGTTAATTTTTGCCTTGAAGGATGGCTTGAATCTCGCACTCAACGAGGAAAGGGCACATTGAGGCGGTATCATAGATTTTAACATGGACTTTGGTCAAGTCAATGTTAACTATGAGGGTTCCCTGATGGATATAATTAGCCATAAAAAAAGAAGGGTTACCGTCGCTTTTTAGAATTGCTGCAAAAGAAGACTCCTCTACGAAGAGGAAGAAAGTAGAAAAACAATAGAGTCCAATGAAGGGTTTTAGCCGTTTACCATCCATGATAACCACCCCAACCAGAAGCCTAGTCAACACTGACAATGAGAGACTGCAAGATCCACCTTTAAGAACAACTTAGTGTCAAAATGCCAATCATCGCAGACACAGAGCTTTTCTACATGAAGAAACAAGACACATAAAAGAGGCAGGAAATTTATTTACCCCAATTTGTAAGGGGAAAATCTACGACCCTTGCATGAGGGAGACTTTTGTCAGTCTACCTGCTATGGAAGATGAGTCTGAATTCCCTACAGAACAAGTACAATCTAAAGTGCCAAATGAATTTTACATGGGCTGCCCAATGTGCAACGTTGAAGTTCCTATTCAGTCATCAACAAACCGAGCATTTGTGGAGTGCCCGACGTGAAATGTTCTACACTTAGACCACTACAATTCATTTGAAGATTTTTTTGCTGCTGACATGGGATGCCTGGAGACAGCTTACTTAGACACTGAGTCGTACATTCCATTACATGTGGAGCCAAGTTAGACGTGGTATACTACAAATTTGGAGATGATAGATCTACCTCATTGATCTCAAAGGATCCACATCAGAATTGGAAAGAATGAACAAAGTTAAGAGGAGATAAATGGAATTTTATAAAGAAATTTGAGGAAATATCATCAACATTTTAGAAGGCCTAGAACTGTACACAGGAGTCTTCTCTAAAAGTGCTGAAAGGAGAATTCTTGACTGCATATTGGATCTAAGAGACAGAGGTCAGGCTGGCCTACTGATGGAAAGACCTTATTCTGAGCCACAAATATGAATGAGAGGAAAAGGTAGGATAACAATCCAATGCAGTTGCTGTTATAATTTCACTAAGGATAGAGAAGGCAATCCTCCAGGCATCTTAAGAAATGATGAGGTGGAACCTATGCCGTCCGAGATAGAGCAGATGATTAAGAGAATGGTTAGATGGAGCATACTGCCAACTGATTGCATTCCAAACAGTTGTATTATCAATATCTACGATAAGGGCGATTGCAATTCCCTATATATAGATCATCATAATTTTGTGAGGCCTTTCTACACGGTCTCCTTCTGAGAAAGAGCATTATACTATTTGGAAAAGAAATTAATGTTATTGGCCCCGGTGAGTTCAGGGGAACAGTTGAGATTCCACTACCGATAAGTTCAGTACTAATTCTCAAAGGAAATGGAGCAGACCTTGCCAAGAACTCCATCCTAGGGGTACGACACCGCAGAATGTCTATGACTTTCAGAAGGATTGACAACAGCAAGATGTAATATAAATTCTGACCAGATCCGGAGCTGGAGGAGCTACGCCTATAAAAGCTATGAGAGGTTTGCACCTCTAAGTACACGTAAAAGAGAATTCTTATCCTGGAGTGTGACTTAGTAGTTCAACTTGATCAGGAGCTCGTCCCACAGACGGCAAACAGACAGTTCTTTTTATCACCTTTTGTACTGCGTCAGCAGCATATATAATAAATATTCAGCATGTGATGATCTAGATGTATTCAGCATGAGAATGTTTTAGATGTGCTTTTGATGCTTTAACCATGTATTCAGTCTGTAACACCTGTTTTGAGCAGATCAATGAAATTTCCAGAATGTAGTCTGTTTCTTGAATTTCCCTTTATGCGATGAATCAAGAGTCGCCGAACCATACGTTGGTTCTAAACTAAAATTAACAAAGAACAAAATAATAAAACTTAATGATAATGAAAATTGAATAAAATATTATTTTTGAAAAAAAAATCAACCAATAAAAATAAAATCTTTTCATTATATATATATATATATAGATATATTGGTAGAAGGAGCATTATACGGCTCCCTACATGTTAATCACAAAAGAAGTACATGAAGTATATGTTGGGATATGTCCCCAGTCTAGAAATCCAACTAGTTAAAAATAACTCACTGTTAAGGGGATATCCCAACCACTTACCTAGACCCCATAAAGTTGACAATGAAAATAGCTTTATATATATATATATATATATATATATATATATA